>PVJA010039097.1:0-19365 GCA_004027025.1 Myocastor coypus | reverse complement strand
GAAGAAGAAGAAGAAGAAGAAGAAGAAGAAGAAGAAGAAGAAGAAGAAGAAGAAGAAGAAGAAGAAGAAGAGGAAGAAGAAGAAGAAGAAGGAGTAAAGGAGAAAACTGAGCTCAGGAGTTCTAAGCCAAACTGGGCAACAGAATGAGAACTCCCCCAAATGTTTCTTTTTTTTTTTTTTTTTTTTTGTCTTTTTAAGACAGGGTCTCACTATGCAGCTCAGGCTGACCTTGAGCTCACTTTTGTAGCCCAGGCTGGTCTCAAACTCGCAATGATCCTCCTGCCTCAGCCTCCCGAGTGCTGGGATTACAGGCGTGCGCCACCATGCCCAGCTCCTCAACTGTTAAGAAATTGTTTCCTGGTGAAGTGGTTACATGCTATGGATGACCAATGATGTCACAAGAGACAGTAATACTAGACGAGATCAAATAGTACAGGGAATGCTTACATTTTTAAAAAAATTATTACAGCGAAACATATCCACAAAAGATGATTTCCAGAATTACCTCAGAGGGCCAGAGATATAGCTCAGTGGCCTAGCAAGTGCCAGGTCTTGAATTTGATCCCTGGTACTGAAAAAACAAACAAACAAAAAAACAGAATTGCCTCAGAAAGAGGTCAGACCAGTGGGCTAAGTGTGTGTGGTAGGAGGAACAAGAGGAAGAAATTCTAAGGGGGGGCCAGTTGAGTCTTGTTTTTTTTTTTTTTTTTTTTTTGGTCTTTTTGAGACAGGATCTTACTATGCAGTTCAGGCTGGCCTTAAGCTCATTTTTGTAGTCTAGGCTGGCCTCAAGCTCATTTTTGTAGTCTAGGCTGGCCTCGAACTCACACCAATCCTCCTGCCTCAGCCTCCCAAGTGCTGGGATTACAGACATGGCCCACCACAACTGGCCTTGCAGTACATCTTTTATTGTAATGTGTTTCTAAACTTTTTACCTAAACATTCACTTTGTGTTCTGTTCATTCCTCATATGTTTTTACCATGATTGTTTTCTTGGGTCAGAACTTCAGGGAAAAAGCAGGGAAGGGTCCCCCCCCCATCAACCGAGTGGGTTATGGACCATGTTACCAACCAGGCCCACCTTGCTCCTAGGTATTGTCTAAGGTTGAGAAGCACTTGACCCAGTTATAGAACAGTGGTTCTTAACCTTTCTAATGCCATGACCCCGCCCTATAGTTCCCCATGTTGCGGTGATCCCAAACCAAAAAATAATTTTGGTGGCTACTTCAAAACTGTAATTTTAGCCGGGCGTGGTGGCTCACGCCTGTAATCCCAGCACTCGGGAGGCTGAGGCAGGAGGATCGGTGCGAGTTCGAGACCAGCTTGGGCTACAAAAGTGAGCTCAAGGCCAGCCTCAACTGCATAGTGAGACCCTGTCTCAAAAAGACAAAAAAAACAAAAAACAAAAAACTGTAATTTTGTTACAGTTATGATTTGGAATGTAAATACCTGATATGCATTATGTATTCTTATTGTTACAAATCAAACATAATTTAAACATAGTGATTAATCACAAAAACAATATTTAATTATACATTGAGAAATATTTATTACTAATTCCAGTAAATAACATTTCATCATAGCATAGCATGGGTTTAAATATGTATTTTCCAATGGCTTTAGGCGACCCCTGTGTTTTGGCTGCTCAACCACCACCGGGGTCGCGACCCACAGGTTGAGAACCGCTGTTATAGAATGAGAATTCCATGCCAATATGAAGCTGTGGGAAGCTGTGGCTGGCCTGGCAGCCCTGCTCGCAGGGACCCTCAAGTCTGCAGGTGGCCAGCATCACCTGAGAATTCTGGGCTACTGATCCCACGCAGTTCACACACCTGCGCCACAGAGCTATGTCCCCGGCCCCGCACACTGATGGAACACTTTCATCAGAGAAAGCAGGCACCTGAGAGATCTTGAGGAGGGAGGCCTTTGGGTCTGGCACAAGCCCGCAGGCGTGGAAGCTCAGGCCTTCCATGGAAACCAAGAGAACAGCTTTGCAACGTTTGCCATTAAAACAGGTTTCTTGTCCCGTCAGGGGAGCTGAAGAGTGCCCCAAGGCACAGGACGGCTGCCTTTCATCAGCTGAAGGGAGCTCATGTCCAAGAAGTCCCTTCCCTCCCCACTTCTGTACCTGAGATTCTGGGAAACCAGCTCTATTTTCAGCTTCTGGGTTTTCCTTGTCACACTGCGTGTCTCGGAAACAGGTGGCCACAGGGGAATAAGAAAGAGGAAGATAAAGCGAGGCCCACACAGCCCTGAGGAGACAGCTGTGTGCCGGAAGAGTCCAGGCAGCCGGAAGAGTCTGGGAACCCTTTATCTCAAATCCTCACAACAAGCTCAGTAGGGTCACCCATGACTCTAAATCCCAGCACTTTGGCAGGCCAAGGCAGGATGGCAGGTTCCAGCTCAGCATGGCCAACTTGATGATTCAGAAAAATCCTGGCTCTATAGATAAATGAATAAGTAAATAAAATAAAGAAAAAATTTTGAGCATGGAGACCTAGAGTTCAATTCTCAGTAATGGAAAGAAAATCCTCTTGCCCCTGTTATTTGGGAGTTCTTTGGATGGGGGT
This sequence comes from Myocastor coypus, assembly GCA_004027025.1. Taxonomy (NCBI): domain Eukaryota; kingdom Metazoa; phylum Chordata; class Mammalia; order Rodentia; family Myocastoridae; genus Myocastor; species Myocastor coypus. Next base: position 16,795 of record PVJA010039097.1, on the reverse strand, counting down.
TATCTCAGGGATGATATACCCAGCAATGTGAAACTCCTTTGTTATGAAAAGTTTGTTACAAAATGCTGTAGGAGGGCCAGCACAAGTTCTGCCTGGCAAGCACAAGGTCTTGAGTTCAGTTCCTGATACAAAACAAAACACACACACACACACACACACACACACACCCCTTAAAATGCTGTAAGAGTGTTTTTTAAATTCCATAGTTTCTTCTTAAGACAGATATTTAGCAATATCTGTTCCCAATGACCATAGAGAGAAACGGTTGACAATTAACTTCTCTTCCGTTGGCAAGGTGGCACAAGCCAGCCACTTGGGAGGCTGAGACAGGAGAATCACAAATGCAAGGCCGGCGTGGGCAACTTAGTGAAACTTTGTCTCAAAACAAAACAAATAAAACAACTGGGAGTGTAGCCCTGGATTTTATTCCCAGAAGACAACCAAAACAAACAAACAAACAAAATCATCTTTTAATTTTCCTGCATCTTTGCAAAGAGTGAGTGTAGCCCTTGAGTTTGGACTTCTCAGGGCCAGGGTGTTTTTAAGGCTTCCTTCTCCAGCCAAGGCTTGTAGATCACAAAGGAAGGGATTCTGGTCAATTTAATTTGTTCTATTTTATAGTGCTGGGGCTAGAACCTAGGGCGATGCATGTGTAAATACTTTGCCACTTAGCCGCACCCCAGCCCAACTGGGTTTATTTTTTGTAAGTCTTTCTTGAATGTTTAAAGAAGTGTGCCTTTAGGATTAACCAATCAAATTGACTTACAAGTCCCAAAGGAAATTGTGCGTGTCCAGGTACCACCTAGAGGGAAAATAGAACTGAGGGGCGCTTAAAAGTTAAACCCGGACTTCTTTGAGATAGGCGCAGATGGTATGGAAGGGAAGTCCCATCATAATCTTGGCCCTGTGCATGCCCTGGAGTGACAACATCAGAGCCACTCCTGAAGGGTACATCGGGTGTGAATAAGGTGTCCCCTACAGCAGCTTCAGATAAGGCTGGCAAAGGAAGACAAGCAAGAATGAGATCAAAGTAAAATACTGCCAATGCTTCTATTGCAATTTGCATCACATTACCCATAATGATTTGTAATTTTACATTTAGAGCTATTATCTTTTGGCAGACACCTTGACTTTCAATAAGCGTCTGCTACCCTAAGGAACAGGGGCAAACTGTGCCTGTCGCCCACAGTTGGGTCCGGGGTGAGAACTGCACATGGAAGGCAGCTCTCCAGGCAGGCAGTGCCACCAGCCAGAGACTGTGCCTTCCTCCCTGGCATGCGTTGCCCTGGGTGGCTGTTTATCGTGGTCACTGCTTTGGTGGCTGTCATCCTGCCAGGGACTGAAGCTGCTACCTTCCAGCCATTCCACTTCTTTCTGCAGAGAAAGACTCCCGTGTCTTGCACGGCACACCCACTGGGAGCCTGAGGACTGTCTGGCGAGGAGCACTGAAGACGCCCTCCTTGCTTCCTGACATTGGGGGACCTCCCAGAAGAGCTTTGTGCTCCCTGAGCTATTGGGATGGTTCCAGCTGGAGTGCCACCTCCTTAATGCCATGATCTCCAAGTGACTGGGGACTGAGGAATGTTTGGGGGTCCTCACAGAACAGTCTAATCCTTTCATCAGATTCTGAAAGCTCTTGGGAGCAGCAGGTCAGAAATCCATCAGAAGGGAACATGGGCAAACAAGGAGAGGACGAGGGCTTGCAGGGAGAGGAGGGGAGCGGGAAGAAGAGAAGAGTCAAGATGTATCATGTACAGGAGCAGGTCCTAGGATGGGTGCTGTCATAACGCACATCTGAAAGGTACAAAGAAACAGGCGGAGGGGCAGCCAGGGACTCTCCCTTCTCCAGTTGCACCCGGTGAGCAGTGACAGATACTAATACAGTAGAAAGAGAGCAAATATCTGTTAGCTCCAACTGTTTAACACACCACCCCAAACTTAGTGGCTAGAACATTCATCATTGAGCTCACAGTTCTGTAACCTTTGGCAAACTTAGGCCAGGCTCCCTCATGCCTGGAGGCCGGCTGTTCAGTTAGCTGGGGGGCGGGGGCAACATAGGATTGTCTTTCAGTCTGTTTTCTGGGGCTATAATGGGATGCCTGAAACTGAGAGATTTACACAGAACGAAGATTCATTTGGCTCACTGTTCTGGAAGCGAGGAAGGTGAGGATGGTGCCCAAGTCTGGGGCGGCTGTTGGGCGGCAGGATTCATGGCAGAAGGTAGAGAGAGGGGTGGAGGGAGCAGGAGGCACGGGAAGAAGAACAGGCCAGGCTTGCTAACCAGTTCACTCCTGGGAGAGGAACATGGGTTAGATCAGGGCAGAGCCCAGGATCTAAGCACCTCTGCTCAGTCCTATCTCCTGAGAGGGTTGCCTTGGGGACGTTTCTAATAAATGAATGTTGAGGGACCATTCACACCACAGGTGGCCTCAGGTGGGCCAGCCCAGGCTTGGTCCCCAACATTCCCAGGGAGGGAGGGAGAGAGGTGAAACGCTCGGAGACCACCACCAGGGCGTGACCCCTCGATGGATGGAGGCCACCCAAGGCCGCTTCTACAGGGGTAAGCAGAAAGCAACAGTGAGGGGCTGTGCCGTCCTGTCAGGCCAGCCCTGGAGGGACCAGACAATTCGGGAGCATGCTGTGGGTTTCAGCCATTCCCAGCTGGTCCTCTTTTATTTAATCTTTCTGAGACAGGTTCTTGCTATGCAGCTCAGGCTGGCTTTGAGCTCACTTTGACCAGAGCTGGCCTCCAGCTCGCAATCCTCCTGCTTTGGCCTCCCGAGTGCTGGGTCACAAGCGTACACCACCATGCCCGGCTCAACCATTTTTGGAAGGAAATACTGGGACGTGCTTGTTGAAGAGCTCTGATCACTCCTATCTCCTGATAGGGTTGCCTCAGCGATGTTTCTAATACGTGAACTTTGAGTGACCATTCACGGGAAAGCCAGCACACCAGAGCTGCAGAGGTGACAGGCACAGGAGCTTCTTTGTGACCTTGCTGGGCCCCAGAAGCTCACTGGGCACAGCTAACCTGCTCAGGCCGTTCTGAGACACTGCAAGATTCTCCCTCCTTTTCATGTGAGGAACAGGAGTGGCTTCTGCCCAGGACATGAGTACCTGGTTATGGAACCACACACACACACACACACACACACACACACACACCACACCACACCACACCACACAGAAAAAAAGATGAATATGTATATTTGTTAATAAATGAAGAGCCTTTGGGAGGTTGAGGCAGGAAAGTGGCAAGTTCTAGCCTGAGAAATTTATTATTTATTTGTTTTTTAAAAATTTTATTTATTTATTTATTTTCTTGTTTCAGAACCTCTGTTTGTTTATTCACTCATTTTTATGGCCAGCTCAGCCCGCCCTGAGAGCAGGGCTGGCACAGCATGTGGTGCCGGGGATTGAACCGCAGTCCCTGAAGCCGCCCAAGCTTTCCCAAGCAGGCGCTTTAGACCACTGAGCTATCCCGCCGGGGCCCGAACCTCTGTTTGTTTATTCACTCATTTTTATGGCCAGCTCAGCCCTCCCCAAGGGCAGGGCTGGTGCAGCATGTGGTGCCAGGGATAGAACCGCAGTCCCTGAAGCCGCCCAAGCTTTCCCAAGCAGGCGCTTTAGACCACTGAGCCATCCCTCCGGGCCCTTGTTTGTTTGTTTTTTGAGACAGGATCTCACTATGCAGTTCAGGCTGGCCTTGAGCTCACTTTTGTAGCCCAGGCTGGTCTCAAATTCGCACCGAACCTCCTGCCTCAGCCTCCCGAGTGCTGGGATTACAGGCGTGCGCCACCACACCCAGCTAGCCTGAGAAATTTAGCAACACCTTGTCTCAAAATGAAGAAAAAGGCTGGGATGTAGTTCAGTGCAGAAGTCCTGTGTTCATTCCCCAATACTGGAACAAAAGGGGAGAATAATTTATGGGGATTTCTGAGCTTCCTGATGCAGCTCAGAAGTCGTACCAGCTGGGTAAGGCTGCTGTCAGGCCATACACGGGAAGCTGGGTGGTTAGAAATGCGTTGGTGACATCTGGACTGCTGCCTCAGCTCTGTCACTGTAGGGTGCCACATGCATTTTCTGTCACAGGAACACAAAAGAAAGAAGAAAAGGCTTCTCAGTGTAGATAGGGAAGAAAGACTGCCTGGGGGAGCAGCTTTGGTCAGGTACTGCAGGAAAGGCAGGAGTTTGCTAGGTGAGAAATGCAGGCCAGCAAGCAGCAGAGGTCCAGATCTTGCTGGATCTGCAGAGGGGAAGGAGTCAGAGGAGCCAGAAGTCAGCCCTGGAAAATGAAAAAAAAAAAAAGAGCCAGCGAGGAAGAGGGGTTTGCTTTAGGCAGCAGGGGAAGAGAAAGGGCAGGCTTACTTTGTGTTTCCCAGAGACCCGTCAGGAGGCTGAAGAGAAGGTGGAGACTGCATCTGAGTGCCTGGGGATCCCAGTCCCTCCCACAGGTGACACTGCAGTGGGCGAGGCAGGCAGAGCCCATCTGAGGAGTGAGCAGCAGAGGAGGAAGTGTTGCTGCTATAGACTGCACTCCAGGGCAAGGCCTCGAACTCAGAGCCTTTACCCAAGCTGCGCTTCCTAAGTCTCCTTTTCTATTGTTGTATTTTGAGGGGTCTCTCTAAGTTGTTGAGGCTGGCCTCAAACTTTTGATTATCCTGCCTCAGTTTCCCAGAGTGTCACAGGAGCGTGGCACTGTGCCTGGCTGTGCAGAACTCTTGCAAAGCTGAAATTCCATGTGGGTGTTCATGGAGGACTGGGGGTCTCTAGCAAGGCCTCCACCTCACATCTGAAATGCCATCTTGGGCCGGGGAGAAAGCTCAGTGGCTGAGTGCTTGCCTGGTATGGTGAGGCTCTAGGTTCAGTCCTTAGTATCACAGACACACACACATACACACACACACACACACACACACACACACACACACACACCATCCCTCTGATGCCTGAAATTTTACTTTTGGAAAGTATCTTCTGAATGAAGTACAGGTCTCTCTTTTCAGGGATGGGGAGATAGCTCTGCGGCACAAGTGCCTGCCTAGCAAGTGCAAGGTCGTGAGTTTGAACCCTGGTCCCACAAAAAAACAGAAACAAAAACAAAAACAAACAAAAAGCACCCAAAGGTTTCTCTTTTCCAGAGTTTCTCTTATTTTTTTTTCCAAAGCCATTCTTTTACTTATTTTTTACATTTCCACAGTGACATACTTTTCTTATAGAAAAAGAAAACCTATAGCACACCCTACAGATGTCCTTTATCTCTCTTCCTCTTTAGCTGTGGCTGAAATTCTGAGTGCTCCTCAGCATTCGCTTTTGGTTCTTATAGTCTGGGTGGCAATGTCTCTTGCTAGGGTCTGGCAGTGCGGTAAGCGAAGGCGTTCTTTGGGGCTCCGCCATACTTCCTCCTCTTCGTGGAGCTTTAGCGTCCCTTCCTCCCGCCTTGCTGCCTCCGGTCCTGTGTTGGGGATGGGAGGACCTACCTCAGAACCTGGTGTGCAGTTTTTCTGTTCTATTCTACTGGAAACTTGCCATGTCACATTTGAGGTGCTTCTCCCTCCCTCTCTCATCTCAGACAATAAACTGTTGATGAATAAAATTAAAGCTCAGCATTCTCAATTATCCACCCAAAGGAGTGGCTTTCTCCATGGTGGTTCACAGTAAGGGCACTGGCAGGACCCACATCCTCTAAGAGCCTTCAACACCAAGGGCTGCGGGTGTGTTTTTATTCTGTTTTATTTTGGTCAGATGTGTGTATCGGTGGGAACTTATTTTCTAACCTTTCCTTATGTCACAAGGGGCCTGGGTGGTCTCCCAACTGCAGGATCATCGGTATCACTCTCCAAGGCTGTCATCAACACAGATGCTGTGATCCAGTCTGAGATGCCCTCTGCAGGTGCTTGTGATCAAGGCTTGGCTCTAGTGTGGCACTGTCAGAGAGTGGTGGCCCCTTTAAGAGGTGGGCTTAATGAAGGTCTGCTGACTGGGACCCTGCCCCTTTTCCTTCTCTTTTACTGAGTTCCTTCCATGGAGTGAGTGGGCTTCCTCCATCACATATCTGCCATGATGTTCTTTTTTTTTTTTCTGCCAAGGCCAGATGAAGTATAGCCAACTGGTCACAAACCGAAACCTCCAAAAGTTCAAGCCAAAGTAAACCTTCTCTCTTTTTACATCTATGGACCTCAGACATTTGTTACAGTAACAGAAAGCTGACCAACACAGCTGACTACATGCAGAGGACTAGAAATGTAACAGTGGCTAACTGAGCAGACAGATTATTGAGTGTAGGCAAGGCATTGTCTATATGATTTATGTGGATTAACACAGTCTGGGACAGGTAACCAACTTTCTTTCACTGGATCAACAATATCATCAACTATGAGTTAACACGATAGGAATTAAGACAGAAGAGTCCTTTAATTAAAACTGAAAGATACAGTACCCACCAGAATATGATAGGCTGCACTGTACAGCACAGAGGCCCTGCCTGAGGATGTAGCTCAGTGGCACAGTGCCTGCCTGTTATGGTTTATGCTAATTGTCCCCCCTAGAGCCTCATGCAGTCATGGGGCAGGGACTTCTATAGATTGAGACTTGATTCATGAGTCACTGGGATTATGTGTTTTAGTACTGATCTAGAGTTTGAGACTTGATCCATGATACCTGGGATTATGTGTTTTAAGTAATTCTGGGATTATGAGTGTAGCCTAAGGTGTATAGGCTGAAGCGCAGAGCCTGAATGTAATATAAAGAGAGACAGAGAGACAGACTAGCACTGTTGCTATCTGCTGCCCTGGTTGGTCAGTTGCCTCTGTCGCCATTGTCACTGTTCCACTGCCATGAACTCCTGCTCTTTGCTATGTGCCTCTCTGCCTTGGATTCAGCTGAGTATGGACTGAAACCTCCAGTAACTGTGAGCTAAATAAACCTTTCCTTTCTTGATTTTGAATGTTGGATATTTGTCCCAGCAACAAGTAAAAAGTAACTAAGACACTGCCTAATGTGCAGGTGCTGGATTTAATCCGTAGTTCTAAAAAAGACAAAAACAAAACAAAATACAACAAAGCAAAACAAAACAAAACAAAAAAACAGCATTGTGTTGCACCAGTGTAATCCTATCACTAAGGATGCTGAGGTAGGAGAATTGTGAATTTGAGGCCAGCCTGGGCTACATAGCAAGCCCTGTCTCAAAACAAACAAACAAGCAAATAGCCCCAAAATCTCAATGGCTGAAAGAAGAAAGGCGGATGTTTTTCTCCTCTTAGATGCCCACTGGCTGTAGCTCAGCTTGCTGTCATCTTTCCTGTGACATCCAGGGCATGAATTAACCTCTGTGGTAGGAGAAAAAGGGCACGGTATGAATCAGTGTCTTTTTTGTTGTGGTAGTGGTACGAGAGGAATTGAACCTAGGCTCTCCTATATGCTGGGCCAGCCCCCTATCCTAGAGCTATAACCCCAACCCTTTAAAAATTTTATTTTGAAGCCAGGCGTGGTGGCTCATGTCTGTAATCCCAGCACTTGGGAGGCTGAGGCAGGAGGATCGGTGTGAGTTCGAGACCAGCCTAGGCTACAAAAGTGAGCTCAAGGCCAGCCTGAACTGCAGTGAGACCCTGTCTCAAAAAGACAAATAAATAAATAAATAAATAAATAAATAAATAAATAAATATAAAAATTTTATTTTGAGATGGGGTCTTACTAAATTGCCCAGCCTATGCTTAAACTTGGGACCTCGCTGCTGTAGCCTGCTGAGTAGCTGGGATTACAGGTGGCCACAGGCATCTGTCAAAGCTTCAGCCTAGATGTGCTGTATGTCATTTTTCCCTTGCACTGCCTTGGCCAGAGCAGGTAACTTGGCCACCTCTGGCTCTGCCCATAAAGAAGCATTGTAGGGTGCCATAGTGCACAGAAATACAATCTCCCTGGTTTTGGAGATGTTAAAATATTAAAATATCTGGAATTGATGATGTGGAGCTATTGCCCCTGGTACATGGATAAGGGATGGAGACTTAGGCAGGTTGTGAAAGGTGTGTGGCATCTTGGAGTGGCAGAGCCAGGGCTTCGGCCCAGGTATTACTGAACCATTTCTAACCACCCTACTTCCTGTGTGTGTCTCAAAAGAGGTCTTACCTGAAGTACAGGATTTTTTAGGTGCTAGCCTAGAAAGCCCCATAAATTACCCTTCCCCTACACTGATGATTGAACCCAGGGTTTTTGCATTGAGCTGCATCCCTAGTCCCCTTTTTTTTCATTTTGAGACAAGGTCTTGCCATGCTGCTCAGGCTGAGCTAGAACTTGCCATCCTCCTGTCATAGTTCCCCAGACAGTGTTCACTTATTAATATAATAAGTACAGTTTTTTTGGTGTGTGTGTGTGTGTGTGTGTGTGTGTTGTTTTGTTCCTATAGTCCTAGACATCCAACTCAGGGCCTCGTGAGAACTGGACAAATGCTCTACCACTGCGTTGCACCCCTAGTCCATTAATCATTTTCGAAAACTTATATTTAAACTTGTACTGAGTCAGGGTGATGCTAGACTCAACAGTGATGAGTAAGTCTCACGTTCCTTTCAACAAAAAACACCCTGGGTCAGCCAGGAGTCACAGGGAAGGATCCACACAGGTCAGGCCTAGTGACAGAGAAGCGTGTGCTTTGGGAGGGAGATGCTTGGCCCACTCCCATACCGGCCCTGGTCATAAATCCTCCATGAGGACATGACTGTTTATTGTAGGCAAGGCGTGGGGGCCACCTGTGGGGGACTGAGAAGCCAGTGAGCTGGTCACTGGAGTGTGAGCATGGGCAGGGTGGGGGACGTGGCCACCAGCTCCCCAAGTCACAGAGGGTCAGAAGGAAGAGGGGTGAGCTCTCCATGGTGGGAAGGAGCAGGAAGAGCAGAGGATGGTGCAGCATGGAGCAGGGCTGGTTCTGCAGCAGGTCTGGCACAGATGTCGCCTGCCTGGGGAAAACCAGCTGGAGCCCAGCTGGCCTTTGGGGGCTCCTTCTAGGGTGGCCCCATCTGGAATGGGTGCCTTTGTCTACTGGCTGGTAACAAATGCAGATTTTTTTTTTTTTTTTTAAATTTTAGGGTGTTCAGGGTCTCACTACTAGATCGGACTCGTAGTGGTCCACCCGTTTACAGCCTCCCAAGAGCTGAGATTACAGGCGTGCGCCAACATGCTCAATCTCAATTGCCATCTCAGTGTACCTCAGGGACAGGGCTAGCATGGCAGGCCTGGGGATTGAACCCCCCGGCCCTTGAGCCTACTTGCACGTGCTTTAGTCTGCTGAGCTATTTGGCCAGCCCCAAATGCAGATTGTGAGAAGCAGAAGTTTAGAGTCTCCTAGCAGCTGCCACACTCTCACAGAGTGAGGCTCTCAAACATATTTGAGCTGGGAAGAAGAGAAGATAGGTTTAGAAGGAGGTGGAAAACCTGGAGTGGGTTGTAGCTGCTTGGGCAGCACACAGACAGACCATCAAGCCACCCCAGGCTGCCTGCCGGGAGCTACCGTAAACCTGATGGAGGACAGTGTACAGGAGACAGCTGCCCTGGGACAGGGCTTAGGCCCCTCCACAGGCCCTGGACAGAGGGGCTCCTGTAGGGGGACCCAGTCCTCCCAATCTCAACAGTCTTTTCCCAGCCTCATCTCCCAGGCTGAGGCACCTGCTCTCGTTCGTCTAGATAGAACACTGCTGCAGCCCCTCACCTCGACGTCCTTTGTCATCTCATCCTTCAAGGCCACAGTCTTAGACTATTTCAGCCCTGGCTGAACAAGCACTATCTGTGACAACCCAAGGTAGGATCAACTTGCCTCAGCTGAAAGACAGAAAGAGGGAGTGTAGTGTCTCAGGGAGAATTTCTCTGAGGAAATTCCAGTTAGAACTGGCTGTGGGAATTCCAGCAGGCCAGGGACAGGCAGCTCTCTGCGGGGCATTAGGTACATGCATGGTGCTACTTGGGAGGCTGAGGTAGGAGGATCCCTTTAACACAAGCCTGACAACTGTAGGGAGACCCTACCTAAAAAATCAAACCAAACTAAACCCCAAAGCTGAAGAATGAGGAAGAGATGGAAGATGAGGAAGAGAAGAAAGAAGGGGCAAAGGGTGAGAGAGGTATTTGTTCTAGGACTAATGCGCTTGGGTAGAGCAGAGGATTTTTATGAAGAAATGATTGGAAGTTTATGCAGAACTAACAGACTGGTGTAAACTGATGAGGATCTAACATCTCCCGCAGGCCAAAGAGAGCCAGTGAAAATTCTGAACAAGTAAAAAATCTAAAACCGGGGGCCGGGGAGATAGCTCAGTAGAATAAATGCCTGCCTGGCAAGCGCAATGGCCTCCCCCCACAGCCATGTTCCTCAGGGAAGTTGGCTCTGCGCAGCTCAGGCCGGGTCTGTCTCACCAATGATTGGCCCTAAGTGTAGCATGAGACCCCGTGCTGGCCAATGAGAGCAAAAGGAAGACCATAAAAGCCTGACAAGTCTTCCTGCTCACGGTAGATGGTGCCACCTCCTGAGGTGGCTATTTTGCCTTCGGTTTGAGGGTGTCCTTAACAAGAAAAGGGGCAGAGCAGGGACAGGAACTTGGAGCCTTGTTTTGCATGGAGGTGGCGCTGGATTCCATCTCTAGTTGCATAAGAAAACAACTACCAACAGCTGAGTTTCTGAATCAGCCACCCTGAAACCTGCCCATCCTGTTGCATGATGTAAGACATTTTTGTACTGTTCGAGCTAGTTAAAGCCAGAGTTTTGTATCCCTGGCAGCCCAGAGCATCCTCACTGCCTCCTTAGCTCTTGAATGTTTTGTTCCCCTCGGAGTCCCCCTCCCTAGTGAACTCACTGGAAAACTGGTTCCACGACGACGCTTCTCCTTTCTTTGCCATCCATCACTTCCGGTCCTCACTGTCCTTATGGCATCTCTGGTCTGGCACAGCAGCGGGGCTTGGCTCCTCTTCCACCCGCCCTCTCCAGTCCTCCCTCCACCACCCAGGAGAATGCTCACCATCAAAACCCCAGCCACAGTTGGGTCAGCTCTGCTTTTGCTCTTCTACCCTTGACTAGGTTTGCCAGGGACTGCTTGCTTTCTGTGCTAACTCTGGGGCTGTCCTGGGTGAGCTGGGGGTGGTGGGCGTTGCTACCCTGGGCAGGCCAGACTGCTAAGGCCTAGTAGGTATTATTATTATTATTATTATTATTATTATTATTATTATTATTATTATCATTATTATTATTTGGTTGAATTGTTTTTTTAGGTGAGGTTTATTTTTTGGTTTTGGTGCAGAGGACTGAAACCCAGGGCTTCCAGCTTGCTAGGGCAAGAGGTCTACAGCTGAGCTAAATCCCCAGCCCCTAGGCCGCTAGCAGGAAGCTCCCATAAGGACCTCCTGGGCCATTACCAACCCACACCCTCCAATTTCCACCTGACTTTACTCCTGCTTGCTAAATGCCATGTCAGTTCATCTTCCCAGAGGCTCATAGCCACCCTGGCCCCATCTCCTGCCCAGGGAATGTGAAGGAGATTTGCACGATGAAAGTCTTCGGAGGCCCCTTGGATGTAGGGAATTCCCAAGGTTGGGGCCTTCTTGTCTGTGGCCCACTCTCCAGGAACCTGCTGGGTTAGGAAGCAGAGCCTCTTTCTGTCTCTGGGGCTTCCTGTTCCTCGGTCAGTTGTCCCTTTCACCCCAGGAGGGGTCAGTAGTGAGCACAAGGTATTCCTGTAGAATAGGGCTGGAAAGCTGGCGGCCGGGCTTGGTCTCCAGTTGCCTGGGCAGATGTCCGAAGAAAACACTCTAGTCACACAATCGGTCTCTCATTAGCATCTTTTCTGGCAGTCTAGGGGACGAGTTTAGGACTGAAAGGACTGGAAATAAATTTCTCTTTCTTTCTCTCTCTCTGGCTTCTCTGGCTTCTGCTGGGGAGAGGGGGAAGGGGAGAAACGGTAGGACGACCTGGGGCCGCGGGACCGCAGGCTTGGGGTGCCCCTCCCCCCAGCCCCCTAGGCTCTGCCACTGGCCTCGGGGAGGATTGTCATGTTAATAACTTCCTGGGCTGCAGGCCTGGCAAGCCCCGCCCCGGGGTGACTCACCCTTTCCCTGCACTGACCCCGCAGCTGTGGGGCCCATGCGAGGCCCGGAGGAACCCTTGCGGCCCGCTGGGCACACCCAGTAAGTGGCACGTGCCCTGGTAATTCGTGGGCTGGAGCACGGCGCACTCGGGTGTGTGGCCCGGGCTGGACTCTGAACCTCTCCGCGTTGTGATTGGACGTCTCCCAGCCCAAGCTGGCGGGAAACACGGACACGTGGAGTGCCCGAGTGTGGGCGCAGCAGTGCGGCCACGCACGTCCCGGGGAGGCACGTGACAAACGGGCCTTTGCAGTCAGCCTGGCAGTGCTGCTTTGGGAAGGTCCCAGGGAATCCGTTTGCCAGACTTTTTGGGGCCAATTTCAGATGAAGCGTATCAGGTTAGGTGTGGTGGTGCACACCCGCCATCCTTATACTCAGGGGGACCTTGAGTTGGAGGCTAGTTTAGACTACACAGCAAGACCCTATCTCCAAAAACTAAACGATGAAAATAAATAAATCTTAATTTTTAAAAATGTAAGTACAGTACAGGATCTCACTCCGTACATCAGACTCGAAGTGATTTCCTGTTTTCAGCCTCACAAGTGCTGGGATTACAGGCCTGTGCCAGCACGCTCAGTCTCAGTCCGCTCAGTGTGCCCCAAGGGTGGGGCCCACACCCGGGATCAAATTCTGATCCCTGGGTCTGCCTAAGCAGGCACTTTAGTCTGCTGAGCTATCTGGCCGGCTCAATAATTTTTTCTTATTCTCTTGAATTCTATAGAATGTACCATAGCTTAGGGCCCTCATTTTAATAAAGAGACCCAGAGAGGGGGCGACTTGTGGAGGACTGTGCTATTGCTGTCAGCTAACAGCAGCTGGCACCTGGTGCCCCAGGCCCCAGCTCTCCCTATACCTAGCCTTCTTGGCCAGGTGGGTTCTAGAAATGCAGTGTGGTGTGCAAAGGAGCTGGTATTGGTGTTAGGGAACCGCTCGTGGGAGAAATCGGCTCCCCTTTGGGTGAGGTTGTTTCGTTTCTGAGACAGGCTTTTGCTATATAGCCCAGAATGACTTTGAACTCACCATTAAAGGCATGAGCTGTTGTACTGGCTCTGGAGAAAGAACTTTAGGCAGAAAATCTGGGAGTGATAGCATGTGCCTGCAATCCCGGCGTTCTGGGTGCTGAGGCACGTGTGTCACAAGTTTGAACCCAGCCTGGGCAATATAAAAGACTTGGTGAGACCCTATCTCAGGCTCAAAATACGGGAGTGGGGGAGTAGGACTTGAAATGTAGATGTAGTTCAGTGGAAAGGTCCTGGATTCAAACTCCAATGCTGAAAAAAAGTGTTCCAGCGGAAAGCTATGTATCATCTGTAGTACCTTAAGGCCATGAAAGACTGGGCCTCTGCCTTCCTTCTCTTTTTTTTGTTCTTTCTTTCTCCCTTTCTTCTGTCCCCTCCCTCCCTCCTCTCTCCCTCCCTCTTTCTCTCTCTCCTTCCCTCTTTCCCTTTTTCCCTCTCCCTTCCTCTCCTTTCCTGTCTTTCTCTCTGTCTCTGTCTCTGTCTCTCTGTCTCTCTGTCTCTCTGTCTCTGTCTCTATCTCTCTCTCCTTTTTTAAGCTGGAGCCTTGCTGTGTTGACCAGACTGGCCTCTAATTCCTGGGCCCAGCCAGTCCTCCTGCCTCGGTCTCCCCGGTTGCTGGGATTGTTAGTACAAAGTACTGTACCTTTCTCTTCCGTTCTTTTATTATTTCACTCTTCTGCAAATTGTAGATAATTGATAATCACGTAAGTTTTGTTCTAGCTGGTGGAGTTGGCTTCTTTTTTAGCCTATTCACCTCTCATGAGTGGCGATCACTTTTGTCTTTATTTGTCATTCATCTCAAGATTATTTTATATCACTTTGTATGGCTTTTTCCTTTGAGCCAGTTAAGTCTCACTGTCTGGTTCACATCACTTGAACAACATAAATTCTTTTTTAAAAATGTATTTAGTATAGGGTCTTCAGGGTCTCACTACACAGATTAGACTTGCAGGGATCCTGTTTTCAGCCTCTTAAAGCTGGGTAATACAGGTATGCCTGCCACCACGCCCAGTCTCAATCACCCTCTCAGCGTGAGGGCAGGGGCTGGCACAGCACACTACAGAGTGAACCTTGGTCCCTGTATCTGCCTAAGCAGGTGCTTTAGTCCACTGAGCTATCTGGCCAGCCCAGCAACATAAATTCTTGACCCTCATCCCTGGCCCTACAAAAGTTGTGTCTACTTTTGCATCTTGTCCAATGGGCCCACATTGTGTGTGATGAGAGTGAGCCGGGTGGGTCTGCTTCCAGACTCCCTTCACAGGGCTCCTGGCTGGGCTTTGTCTGGACCCGGGCCTGGCAGTGAGGGAGACTGGCCCTATTGTCTTCTGTCTGTGGAGTCTGAGGCAAAGATTGGATGACTCAAGGCAGTTTTAGTGGTGTCTCCAGTGGATTTCTGGCTGCTGAGGAGAATTTGGGGAGTTGTTCAGGAAACCGGAAGTGGTTTGGGGTAGCTCTGACCTTTAAGAGAGCGAGGGGGCTGTGCTCCCCTGCTGCCCTGCCCATAAGCTCTGGGCTTTGTCTTTCTGCTGTTAAACAGCTGCTTGAGTAAACTTCACTGCATTTTTTTATTTCTTCATTAGTATTCATTAGTTATTTTTTAAACCTTTAATTGCAAGAACTCTTAGTAGCTTGAATTTTCACACTGAGGTGTGAATTAGCTTCTAGTAACTCAGAGCTTGCCTGCTTCACTACTTAATTTAGAGATATGTTGGTTGGTGCAGGGCTTTTGGTGCCAAAAAGTCTTTCGTTTCTGAAGCCTTCTAGCCAAGTTCAGTGAAAAATACAGCCATAAATACTCGTTGCAATGACTCCCCAGACCATAGTCGCAAAGCTTTCTCACTGCTCTTACTTGGGTCCCACAGCCAAAATCTCCTGGCTCATACTTCCCGGAGCAGTTGAGAAAGTCTGTCTGCAGCACGTACAAAGTCTCGCCTCGCCACGCGCCCCTTCCTGGTGCTCCTGGGACAGCGGGCTGTGTGTCTAGGTGCCAGGTGGAAGCTGTGGCCGACTTCCATGGGCAGTTTCTTGCCACCATAAACCTCTGGCTCCCCACCTACCACATGGCAATGTTCTGGCCAGAGACCTGGGAGCCAAAGCCTAAGACTTTTGGCCTTTACCAGAGGAGGCCCTGGCTGCTAGGATCCGGCTGTCCTAGCAGAGTTGGTGGGTCACCCAGCTGTGGGTGGCGACCCGCAAGGCGGATCTGCAGAATAGAACTGCGCAGCGAGAGCAGGAGGGAGGCCTTGGGAGGGGCTCAGGCCCCTTTCCTCATCCCCAGAGTTGCTCTAGAATCTCTGATTCGCTGCTTATGCCATGGAGGCTGGTCTTGCTTTCAGAGCTGTCTCAGTTCCTTTGTCATTGCTGGGCCAGAACACCTACCAGTGAAAGGAGAAAAGGTTTATGTTAGCTCACGTTTTGTGGAGGGTTCAGTCCCTCACCGGTTGGCTCCAAGGCAGGGTGGCCTGGCAGGGGAGCGCAGCAGCAGGGCTGGCAGGGCGGGCAGGCAGCGGTTCCCCGCAGAGGGGGGGAGGGGCTCACGCCTTCCAGGCCACGCCCGCAGGGAGCCTACCTTTGCCCGCCAGGCTCCACCTCACAACTCACATCCAGCTGTAGACCCATCAGGGAACTGAGCCAGTCACACAACCGTGACCCAGTGCCACACACCCACGATTCAGTCACTGTCCAAGGACACGAGGCTTGGGGTGACAGCAGTAACAGAAGGCCAGGTACTGCTCCTCACTGTCGGCCCCTAGGAGGAAGGTTAGGAGCTCTCACCTGTTTCTCAGACTTGGCCTCCTTGTATTACGGCCACCGTGGGAACTTTAGGAACAACCATGCCAGGCTCTTCCACCATTGCAGCAGGCAGGCAGACACAAGATGCCTGCGGGTCCTGATAACGTTATGTCAAGAACAATCACCGTCAAATTCCTATTGTTTTGTGTAGTAAAATTCTATATAGTTTCTAATGTTTTCTTTTACCATTTTGTAATCTCTTTAAAAAAAATAATAAAGGGCGTGGTGGTGCATGCCTGTAATCCTAGCACTCGGGAGGCTGAGGCAGGAGGATCAGTGTGAGTTCGAGACCAGCCTGGGCTACAAAAGTGAGCTCAAGGCCAGCCTTAACTGCATAGCGAGACCCTGTCTCAAAAAAGACAAAAAAAAAAAAAAAATAAATAAATAAAATAAAAATAAAAATAAAGGGGATAATGATGCCCGAGTCTCATCCCAGACCATTTCTATGTGTACTTCCTGGGGGTCTGCTTGCCCGCTGGTGCTTTTACGTGAGGTGTGTCTCAGATACAGTGACTGTGCTCCTCATAATTGTGCAGCCTGAAGGATGCTCTCACATGTGTCCACCCAGGTAGATCAAGCTGTGGCACACTTTCAGCCCTTCCAGAGGGTAGTGCATATCATAGTTTTCTGTCACTATGAGCAAAGCCCAAGGAAACAATTTTTAAAAAGAAGGATTTGTTTTGTTTATAATTGCAGAGATTTCAGTCCATGATCTGTGGGTTCCACTGCTGTGGGCCTGAGGTGAGGTAGAACATCATGGTGGAAGGGGTTGTGGAAAAAAAAGAATGGCAGCAGAAAAGAAGAGCCAGAGAGAGGGAGGGAGAGAGGGAAGGAGAGGAAGGAGAGGGAGGGAGGGGGAGAGAGGGAGGGAG
>PVJA010039096.1:0-19358 GCA_004027025.1 Myocastor coypus | reverse complement strand
AAGCGCAAGGGCCTGAGTTCAACCCCCAGCTCCACACACACACACACATAAAGCTTTTATAAGATGCCAGACTATCCTAGAAATCATGACATAAAAATAGAAAATATCTGCTCTTGACAGTTTCAGAGATAAGAGACCACAGGTAATTTGGCAAATGTTCTACTAGCAGTTTGAATGAAACATTTTCTTGATGATTATCTCCTTACAACTGGGACACACTTTTCTACTCTTTTAAAATGCATATAAATTAAAATATGCCTATCTTGTTTGATAATTCTAGATAACTGGACATCCCTAGAAGATAAAACCAGAAAGTTAACTAAGGTTCAGAAAAAGTGTGCCAAGTTGTATTTGTCTTTGCAGACTAACCCTTTACACCTTCCTCAACTACTATCAAATCCTTTAGTCTAATGTTCATGAACTTCTAAGATACTAGACCTGCTCATATTGACTGTTCCTTGAAATCAGAACTCTCACATTTCAAATGTTGACAAGTTTTTACATTAAGTTGTGATCCAATTAGCATACAGAAAGATAATAATCACTGTGTTCGAGACATATTTTTAAGGGAGAAGCTTTCCATCAAAATAGAAAGTTATAGTATTACTATTTTAATCCATAATATGATCACCCACTTCCAGAAAGGCTGCAGTAAAATTAGGTACCAAAACACATCACTAATAAGAATATGAATTCAAACAGTTTGGAAATAAATTTTTTAAATGTTTAAATTCATTAACACAATGTCTTCATTGTACAAATTCTATACTAAAGGAATAATTTTGAAAATGAAGTTCTCACACAAAGATGTAAGTGGAAGTATCCTTTTATACTGAAAAAAAACCTAAAAACAATTATGGTTGTATTCAATTACATTACAGTCACTCAACATATACTGTCGTTAATAAGATACTTGAGTTGATTATATAATAGTATGGAGAATTATGGTAAGTGGTAGGGTAAAAAAGCAAGATATAAGATTATACGTGCTAAAGGATCACAAATGTATCTGAAATAAAAAAGACTGAAAAGAAATATGGCAAGATAGTAAAAGAAAAGGAATATTATCTTTTTCTTCTTTTTAAGAATTTTTTTAGATTTCTATGGTAAAAAAATGAATTGTTATTCTGGAAAACTAAACATTTAAGTTAATAAACAGCTTGCCAATACTTTCTCCTGCATGAGTTTTATTTTTCCATTACTGTACACCATCCCAGTCTTCTCAATTTTCCAAAACCAACGTAAAACTGTTACAGCTCCTACTGTTAGTTCAGAGAGCACATGGGCACATTCTCCCCATAACTATTCAGTTGGTTCACCTCTAAAATAGCACCTGATGGAAAGGGGGGGGCAGTCTTACCTTATTTCCTTCTTCTTTGAACTGGGGATTAATTATTTTTACAAAAGAATAAAACAATTGACGAATTCGGGAATCTCCAATAAATGCAATATGCTTATCTACAAGGCAGTTCTTTGCTTCACTGAAATCAACACAGAAATATTCTTTAAAGTAAGTAAAAATCAACATATTATCATTTCAAAGCACATAGTTTGTGGGGTGGGGGTGGGGGTAGCTGCTACACATCCCTTTAGAAGTAGGTGACTAGCAAGGGCGGGGACATAGCTCAGTGGCACAGTGCCTGCCTGGCAAGCCCAGGTTTGAGTTTGATTCCTAATACAAAAAAAAAAAAAAAAAAAAGGAAGCAGGCATCCAGGTTTGTTTAAGCTACCAGCCCCAGTACTTATCATCACTAATTACTCACTAGTAACAGCCACAGTCACTAAGCACTGAAGCAGTGTGCTAACTGTACTAACTGCTTAGATACTTTAGCCCAGAATAACTCCACGATGTAGGTTTCCAACAAGGTGCAAAGCAACTATCCTCTGCTGTGGGGTTACCTTCAGCAGGGCCAAAGCTCTTTGTTTAAAGCTTTAGCATGGGGGACTGGGGAGATGGCTCCATGGTGCGACTGCAAGGTCATGAGTTCGAACCCGGGTTCCAAAAAAAAAAAGGTTCAGCATGGGACTCTTCACTTGGAATCAGCCCCAGACCAACCCTAAATCAAGCAGTCTTCATGGGAAACCCAGAAGAAAAGTACTGTGCCCTGCTTTACCACCACTGCTCCACTACAGAAACAAAGCCAACAACAAGATGAAGAACTCTTACCTGATTTTGTATTTATGCATCATACAACTGTGAGGTTGCCAAACTTTTTCTCCAAGAAATCTGCCACTTGAAAGAAGGTATTCACATGAATCATTGCCTACAATATTAAGACACCATGGTGTTGTATTGTAAACACAATGAATTTTTCGTGTTAGTTATCATGATCCCATTTAACCAGAAAAAGAACAGACTATAAAGTGCATAATAAGGTGTGTGGGAAATTCACTTGCCTACAGTGCAGCAAGGTGTATTTTAGTTTGGGTTGGAAAACATTCCTTAGGTATTTTAGGCTAGCTGAGATTAACTCACTACAAGTAATGTCATCTATCATCAAAATCTTTCTAGTGAAAAAAAGTGACAAGGTAACAGAACTACAGCTACTTCTTAAATTCCTAAAGCTTTTAACTTTTTTTTGATGAAACAGGATCTCATTGCGTAGTCCAGGCAGGCCTTGAACTCACTGTGTAGTTCAGGGTGGCCTCACTCACAGCAATTGTCCTGCCTCAGCTTCCTGGGTATGGGTCTAGGTACGTGCCACCACATTCTGCTCTGTTTAATTTCCCTCCAGAACAACCAATAATAGTTATCACTGAGCATATTCAGTATGGTCAATGACAAAAAGGAATTAAATCTCCACAAAAGGTAATTTATTAATTTAAAAAATTAATAAAAATTGATAAAATTCCCAGGTAGGAATCATCTTTAAGGCTACAACTCTGGCCTCTTGTTACAGACATGATGTGTTAAATCTGCTATCACCATTAACACATATCTTATGAGTCAAGAACATAAGAGACTGACAAAATTTAGGGGGAAAAAAGGTTAAGAGTAATATTTATAATGTCAAAAAAAAATAAAATGTCATTCATTGTAGTATGTGAAAGTAACAATGCAGAAAAAAACACCTTTACTTTTAAAACTGAGATTAGAACATGAAGTTCTATTAAAGCCATAAAATAATCAAATGCAGAGGAGAAACTGGAAAGAAACAGACTTTGAAAGCCTACCCAAGAGGACAACAATATGTACTGTATCAATTATTAGGAATGTACTACTAACATGTTTTGAAACTGTCACATTGTTATTTCTTATTAAAATAATAAAAAGAGAAAGAGAATTAAAAAAATCGAAACAATAAAAATGCATTTCCTTTTGAAAAAAAAAAAAAAAAAAAAGAAAAAAGAAAACCTCCCTGAGAGTTACTTATGGAGCTCCTACTGTGCGTTAGACTCTGGTGCTTTGAATGAAGATTCCCTTGGAAGCTAATAGCTGGTGTGGAAGAGACAGTTATCAATTGTTACAGCAGGACAAACAGATACAAGACACTGGGACAGAACTGAGCAGATTACTACTTTCTCTGACAATGACATCTGAGGCAGGCCCACAGGGAAAAACTGTATCGTCTTTCAAGCTGAGAGGTCATTTCAGGCAGAGGAAAACCACCTATCTATGAGAGGCATACAAGGCAACAGGATATTTAGATTGTGAGCTGAGGGTTTAAGAAAACTAAGAAAAACAAACAAAACACTGGTAATAAGAACAAAACTAGGCTTGGGTCAAATTTTGAAGTTTTATGCATGAAAGTTTTATTAAATTACTTCTTGGCTAGAAAAAGAACAGGAAAGCCAGGCGTGGTGGCGCACGCCTGTAATTCTAGCATGTGGGAGGTTGAGGCAGGAGGATCAGTGCTAGTTCGAGACCAGCCTGGGCTACAAAAATGAGCTCAAGGCAAGCCTGAGCTGCATAGTGACACCCTATCTCAAAAAGACAGAAAAAAACAAAAAGAATAGGAAGACTCTGGACTCGTACTGCGAGCATGAACTGGTGTTTCTAAATGGTTTGTCACCTGTTCTTCACACATGCCACCATTTAAGAAGCTGAGAAGGGCAGCCTGTAACATGAAGGCACCAGACAGGTGGACCAGGTCCTGTTCATCCTTGGGTGCTTTACTTAACCTCTGAGGCCTTATCTTTAAAATGTAAATAATATAATTCACTGGCTCTAAAACCACTGATATAAGACACATCCTTATTTGTCATAGTAAAAAAAAAAAAAAAGTTATCAACTAATCCTTGATAAGCAAACAGTTTTAGAGACTTATCCAGATTAGAGACGCTGGGGCTGGGGGAGACCTGGTTAACTCCATCTGCCCCAAAGAACAGGTGGAAAACAACAAGAGCTAAGATATGTAAAATTCTCAGTGGAACAGTGCCAGATTCCTTTAGCGCTCAAAGTTAACACACAGAATTTTCAAATCTGACTTTCCATGTGTGGTGTGTCATTCTTTCTTTTACTTTCTGTAGTTTGTAAAGGTTAACCTTGCGCACTCAAAGCGTACCCACTGGACCTTGCCTGAGACATACCCAGCCATCCCCTCACTTTCCCATAAGCTCTAAGGTGCTCTTTACTTCTGAAGGTTTGCCACATGGTCCGACATGGACGTCTATCTTAGTGTGACAGGCAGCGCACCTCGCACTGCTTGCCTCTGTCCCAGCACGAGGCTAGCTCAAGTGCTCCCAGGAGGTGGCCCTTTGGCTGTTCCAAGCAGCCTCTGGTTCTAGTTCTTGCTGCTCAGTGCGGGAAAGCACACACGCCAGGTGCGGGGCTTCATACTCCAAGCCCTCGAGTACCTCCAGGGACCGATGACTCCAAAATCTGGGGGAGGCTTTGCGAAGGGCCCCAGATTGCTACACTGACTCACCGGGTCCCATCTGACATTCTCTTCTGCCTGCTGATAACAGATCTTGGTAAGATGCGACACACAATCTAAGTATAAAAATTAGTATTCCAAGATTATGAAAAGCCAAAAAGTACAACCATGACAGGAAGGTGGGGGGGCTCTAGGTTTACCTTTCGGATAATAGCGCTACAGGTATAAAATTTATCTCTAACATCATATACACAAATTTGAGTGACATGACTATTGGCTAATACCTAACTAGCGCACAATGATTAGCAGTATTTAAAAATGACTCAAAACGGACACCAATCAATGCATCCACAGTGTTAGTTGTATTTTGCACATGAAAGTGTTGGATTTCTACAGCAGTGGCTACAGGTCATATCCCCAAGCCTGCCAGGTCAAACAGTTGTCAATATGTAGGGAGTTGGAGGAGGCTAAAAAGATATTTACAAATGTACCTTTTTAGGCCAATTTAGTATGTTTATATTATGAGCTGTGCATCCAGTATAGCACCAAAACAGGAAAGTTTTCATACTCAAAAGTTGGAGGTAACAAACAGAACTGATCAAAATGCACTATGCTCTGAAAGATTTCCTGGGATTAAAAGCAAAGTCGGCCTCGGGTGTCCATCTGCTGGAGAGTTTGCCAAAGTGGGTGTGGAGTTGAATGGACGGAGATAATGTGCACCTGTCCCTTACAGAGGAGGTCTTCACTAATTAATGGTGCAGTCACCATGAGCTGTCCACATAATGGCTTTGATAGTACTGAGAACCAAAGATAAAGGAGCCTATTAGTAATTTCCCTCCACCTGTCGCCTCTCCCTTGGTGGCATTTTTACACGGGGGAGGTGGGTAGATGGGGGGACCTGTACCAACAAGGACCTGTCATTGTCCTTTCATTACCCCAAGACAACTCCTGGTCTGGGCTTTGCGGTCCGGCCTCGCAGCAGCTTTGCAAGCCCCCGCCGCGGGCCTGCTATCCTACTGCGTGCACCCGGGCGTCGCGTGCTGTCACTCCCTAGCTGGGTGGCCTCCGCTCCGAGAGCTGGCGGGCCGCGACGCGTGGGCTCCGGGACGGGGCTGCCCCAGGGGCGGCGGCGCCCGGGCCGTCGCGGGCCGGGCCCGGGGCGGGCCATCGTGCGGTGAGCAGCGGCCCCCGGCCCGCGCCCAGGAGCGCCGCACCGCGCCGCGAGGGGCCGCCGGGCACGTGGGTCCGGGCGCGCGGGTGCCGAGGCCGCGGCGCGGGCGCGGGCGTGTGTGGGCGAGGGGCGGCCTCCGCCTCCGCCGCCTCCTCCTCCGCCGCCGCCGCCGCGCGGGGCTCGTAAGGGCAGGACCGCTCACCTCGGTAGCAGCGGGAGGCCAGGTGGCCCGCGGCGAGCAGCACGGCGGCCGCCAGCGCCAGCGCCTTGGCGCTCCTCACGCTGAAGTAGTGGTTGATCTCGCGCTTGCCCAGGGTGTAGGCCAGAGCCGCCATCTTGGCTCCTCCATGACAACAGCGCGCGGCGTCGCGGGCAAGGGGCGCCGCGCAGGGGCAGCACGGGGGCCGCCGCCCGCCGCCGCCGCCGCCCGCCGGGCCGCCCGCTCCCGCGTCCCCCGCGCCCCGGGCCTCCTCGGCCTCGCCCCAGCCCCGCCGCCGCTGCTCGGCCGTGCCGGGTCCTAGGGCGCCCCGGACGCCTGTCTCCTCCCCTTCCTCCTCCTCCTCCTCGGGAACCTCATGCCTTAATAGCGGCTGCGCCTGCGGCCTCTCAGGGCTCACCGGCCGCGGCGCGTCCCCAGGGGTCCCCGGGTCGCGGGCGGCGGCGGCGGCGGCAGGCGGCGGCTGCAGCGACAGCGACATGGGACGCGCGGGCCGGCGAGGCTGGCTGCCCCGGGGCGTCTGTGGCCACCTGCACCCAGGTCGGGCCCGGCCCGGAGTTCTGGGCGCGCCCCTGCCCTCCTCCCCGCCACACCCCTCTGGGGACTCGCGGCGTCCCGGGCGTGCGGCCAGGGCATAGAGCCGTGGTGGGAGGGCCCCGACCGGGAAGCGCTGGCTAGTTTGGTCGCTCGGGGTCCCGGCCCTTTTTTCTGGGGCCCTCCCCCTCTTAATGTCTGCTCGTCCAGTTCCAGGGGGGCGTAGAAGCCCCGAAGTACCGGTCAGAAAGTACACGAGGAGCTGGACTTAGCGTTGGTGGCAGGGTTGGAGATCTGAGTCTCATTCACAGGCACACACAGAGTTGGGGACACTCAGAAAAAGGTGGAAAAAGTGTGCTGAGCGCACTCATTCCTGCTCCTAAAGTTGGTTTATGTTTTGCAACTGGAGCGATCCTTCACGCCTTTTGCCTTATGAGTTACTCTTTTTTTTTTTTTTAATCCCCAAAGTATATTTAATCTTTCTGGCGATGCCTCTATGATGGAATAGTTATTTACATTGCTGGCGCTTGACGTGGCTGTCCACGTGGCCCGCCACGCTGCGGATGAGTCACTGGTTAGTTGCAGGTGTTGTCAAGCATTCTGTGTAGTTTTGCTCCAGCCTGTGCCTCTATAGGCCCCTCTCAAAATTACAGAACACAAAGAGACTATAGAGATCTTGTCTGCTGGTCTCCCCCCCTTTTCATTCAAGGACTCTTCTTATCATATTTTCCATCATGAACTTCATATCCTCCAAGATTTTGTCACTTAAATGAGATCACATATATCACTGTCATGGGTATAATGCTAATAAGCAGGAAAGTTAAATAAGTGTACAAACACACGCTGCTCTTTGCAAATGGTCGCTTAATTTTGGCTGTCTTTTTTTTTTTTTTTTTTTTTTTCCTTGTTTCAGAGCTTTTGTTTATTTTTATGGCCAGCTCAGCCTGCCCTGAGGGCAGGGCTGGTGCAGCATGTGGTGCCGGGGATAGAACCGTGGTCCCTATAGCTGCCTAAGCTTTTCTAAGCAGGCACTTTAGACCACTGAGCCATCCTGCCAGGCCCCCTCAACTGTCATTCTTCTGATCTTGAGTTGATCACACGCTGTCAGTATTAAAGCAGATAATGTACAGACCAGATAAGTAGCTCTGTTAACAATGTATGGTCTGCCAATCTCAGCCTAGAGGTTTCTATAATGTCATCAACAAGAAATTGGAATTTCTGCTCAACCTTCCATAACTGGCTAAGCCCACAAGGTTGATTTAAAGCCTGCCAAAAGTAAAGAAACTTGACATTTTCTTTAATTGCACTTTTCAGAAGGCTTTCTGAAATAGCGCAAAGAGCTCGTGAACCTCTTTTTTGTCCTTTCCTCTAGTTTAAAGCTAATCCCTCTACCTCTGCTCTGAGCCTCCACCCACGCCTCCAAGCTGGTCATGGGATGTTGATACCGCTCTCAGTTGTCCCCACTTAAATTACGTTTATTCTGTGTTCTCTTTAAATTCACCTTCCCTCCTGGCTGATGCTTCCTACCATTAACTTTGTCTTTTTAAGAAAAATCATCCATGGATTCTACGTCCCCATGTGTTTACTTCTATGCTTTTTCTGCTCTGACAAACATCTAGGAAGAATAATGTTGACTTCCAATTTTCAGGAGCTGGATCTCTGTTCTCTCCTCTGAACATTTTGTTGTGCTCTAGGCCTTTTGCTCCCTCTAAGGGACACTTTCTATCTCATTCTTCTGGGCCATTTTATGACCTCTGATGGTTGACCACTGTCCCTAACATTGGATACCTATCCACCAAGTTTTCTTTCTCCCTCCGTACACCCTTTCTTGGTCCTTCTAACTTGTAATTAACCAAGGGTCTGTGGACTGTCCTATTTGGGTTGTTCCTTAGTGATCAGATCACTTAGCCAAGGTGTCCTTCTCAGTCGTGGGCTAAGTCAACTTCTTCACAGGGCACAGCCCCGGTCTGGGTGTATCAGTCCATATTAGTCTTTTCATCTCCACACTGTCTGCTGGACGGCTCTGCAGGGATATCCCTCAGGCACCTGTTGGTTGTTTCCAGTACAAACTCTTTTATCTCCCCCCTCCTTTTAAATGTCTCTATAACTTCACGTGCCTCCATTTTTTCACCATCCGGTAACCCACAATTTTGTGACATGCTTACACCACTCTACAAATATCTTGTGCCTCCTCAGCTTCCGTGCCTTTAGCTTGATGATGGCATTTCTTTTTTTTGTCTTTTTGAGACAGGGTCTCGCTGTACAGTTCAGGCTGGCCTTGAGATCAGTTTTGTAGCCTAGGCTGGTCTCGAACTCTCACCAATCCTCCTGCCTCAGCCTCCCGAGTGCTGGGATTACAGGTGTGTGCCACCACGCCCGGCTGATGATGGCATTTCTTACCTATTCCTCTTATTCCTTTAACTTGTTCTCCTCAGCTTTGGCTCAGAACTCCAATTTTCCTCGTTGCCACCCCTGTGAGAAGAGGGAACTTTCTTAAATCTAAGCCTGCTGTATCCTTCACTGTTAAAAAACAGCTAATGACACCTGCCTAACCCTGAAGTATTTAGAATGTTTACTGATGTGGTGTGGGCTCCTAAGAATCTGAAAGAAAGAAAAGGACTTAAACTTTTCCCATTTGCTGTTACTTTAAAACAAACATGTCCCTTTCTTCTGGACTCAAAGTTGCCACTTTTTCTCTGTGTTTATGCCTATACCAGTAGCACGAACTTGGGAACCTGATCTCACAGGTTCCGTCCTTATTTCTTTCTCCCTCTAGTTCCTCTTCATTGTTTCCATAGGCTTCCTAGCCTTTTTTGGGGGGTAGAGGGCTGACCCCCAGGGCTTTCTCATTGAGCTAAGCCCCCATCGCTTTTCTCTCTCTTGCTCTCCCTCCCTCCTTTTTCTCTCTTGATTCAGAGTCTCACTGAGTTGGGCCACCAGCCAAATAGCTCAGCAGATTAAAGCACCTGCAAACAGACACAGGGGCCAGGGTTCTATCCCTATACCTTCGGTGCTGGCCCCGCCGCTGGAGCATGCTGAGATGGCAATTGAGACAGGGTGTGGTGGCTCGTACATGGAATCCCAGTTCTTGGAAGGCTGTAAACAGGTAGATCACTATGAGTCCGATTAAGTAGTGAGACAGTGAACACCCTGTGGACCCTTCCCTAAAATACAAAAATAAATGTTTCAGTGAGTTTCCAAGTTGTCCATTCTGGATTTGAGTTTGTGATCCAGGGTTATTTGTCTGAGACATATTTCATCTTCTCATTTTCCAGCTTGAAAACTTGATGGACTTTTATTAGAAGAAAATGAGTTCTTAATGTCTTAGCCTCTGAATTTGTCTGCTCTGTGACCTGAATCATCTCCCTTTGTACGCTTTACCCTTATTCTATCCAATTATGCTAAGCTTCGAGCTAGGAACTTTACATATAAAAATACTTTGCCTTAAGTCTTATATTATCCCCACCCATCTCATATTCTATTTATTGTACTTGGTGTCTGTGTGTATGTGTGTGTGTGTGTGTGTGTGTGTTCCTGAGGATTGATGCAGGGCCTTTGCTGCCCATTTTTATTTTTATTGTTACTTTCAAACAGGGTTACTGTAAATCATTATGTTACCCAGGTTGGGCTTGGATTTACAGTCCTGCTGCTTAAATCTCCTAGGGTGCTGGGATTGCAGGTATGTGCCACACCTGGTTTATTTTACCTATGTTTTATGTTTTGTTTATTCTCTTTACCTAAATCTTTTCTCCTTCAAGGATTTGCTAGTTTGCTTCTTCCTTTAGTTTGTACCCAGTTCTCCTTATGCAAGGACAAATCTTTCCTCTTCTGATTTCTCATTTGCACTTTGTTTTTAAGGCCAAGTACAGAGTCCACGTGAACGCCCTCTGATCAGAGTAAAGATCTTCCTTGCTTAGGCATTCATGTATATTTCAAAATTATCGGTTCTGTCTTTTGGGCAGTATTTTTAATACATTCTGTAATCTATTTGATAATTATGTTTGTTTTCCTCATCTGTAGGTAATTCCCTTCAGATTTTATGTATTAAAGCAAGAGCTTTAGTCCTTTCTGTAATATTTGTAAAGAAAATACTGTACAGGATTTGTAAAATATTGTGGTTGTCTTCAATAGAAAACTAGATATTGTCCAGATTATCTATTTCTGTGGAGTCTCTGTACCTTTTATTGTTTTTGAATTGTTTTACATTGTTGTAAATTGCATAATACTTAGAGTAATGCAAATGATTCATGTCTATAGAAATGCAAATTGTGTCTCATTTGGGATTCAGTTAATTATGCCCTGTGAATACAGAACAGATTTAAAATTTTACAGCTACAGGATTAAGCAAATCTATTTCACCATTCCTGGTAGCTTTTTAAATTTTCCTTTGAACTGGTTGTAATATCTTACTGGTTGCCTTACCTGATTAATGAATTCAATAAAAGCTTTGACACATGTTTATTTTATATCAGGTTGAAAGTCATATCTTTATTTATTTATTTATTTATTTATTTCGGGACTGGGGTTCAAACTCATGACCTTGCACTTGCCAGGCAGGTGCATATTCTACTGAGCTATCTCCTCATCCCAGAAAGTCATATCTTCTTTTAAAAATTATCTTTTAGGGCTGGGGAGATAGCTCAGGGGCACAAGTGCCTGCCTGGCAAGTGCAAAGGCCTGAGTTCAATACCTGGTTCCATTAAAAAAAAGAAAAAAAAATATTTTTAGCACATTGATATGCCTCAAATTTAGTAAATATTAATATTTCTTAATTTCAGATTGAAATTCATTTAATGAAGAATGCTAGAAAAAATGGAGATAGTTTTCTCCTTAGAAGTTTTAAAAATATATATTTTAGGGAAGGGTCTCCAGGGTGTTCAGGGTCTTACTACTAGATCAGACTCATAGTGATCCTGCCAGTTTACAGCCTCCCAAGAGCTGGGATTACAGACACATGCCACCACACCCAGTCAGAATGTTTAAGATTATGGTATACAATCTTTCCAAAACTGAATTTTTGTTTATTTAAGTGAGAGGAAAGTTTCTTCTAGAAAATTGAAAAAGTCTTATCTTTATCATGGTGAATTTGCACATCATCCTCCTGGCCTGAAGCAAATCCCACAACCAGTTCACATTTATTTAACTACTTAAAAACTGATATGAAAAAACACAAGAAATCCTAATGTCTTCTTTGAAGTTAGCAATATACAGTATAATAACAATTGTTAATTTCCTATTATCTGTTTTTGGAATTAGGCATAATTGTTTTTATTGTTTTTTTTTTTCTCTTTAAAATAAAATTTAAAAAGAAATTCTAAAGTCTTATTTTATGTTTTTAGGGTTTTTCAATCTAGAAGTATTCACCTTGAAATAAAGTAATATAGAAATCTCAATAATCATTTGTTAGGTGAAAAAAGTAAAAGTTTCACACATCATATAATAATTTTTAGTGTAAGAAAACATCCATAATTCACCTAGAGTCAGTGTCAAGATTCTCTTTAGATTGACTGTAGTCCCTTGGGGTAAGGTTCTTTGTGCCAGAATCTCCTTCTCTTGGGTGCGCTGTGTTTTCCTCCCTCGCTTCTCTCTGTGTTTTTAAAGCTCTTCCTTCGATGTACTGGTTCCTCCCTTCTCAGACTTTAGGCTAATGTGGAAGCAAAGGAGATGAAAGAAAAGTGAACAGTATGGAGACAAATTTTAGCAGCAAAAGTGACAGAACTGATGGATGGGTTGCCTCCCTGGGGGTGAGCAGAAAGAATGGTGTGACTTCTGATTCTGGCTTGACAAATTATTTGGTGGTTGTGGAGCTCTGATCAGTGTGCCGGATTCCTTGGGAGGGAGCAAGCTTAGGAAAGATGATCGCGGTGCCTTTTCATTTTATTCTTGTTTACATTAAAGTATGTTTAAAAATTAAAACTCAGTAGATACAGTCCATACTAAATTTTCTCGTGTGAAGCTGCTTTGCCCCACCACCCTTATTGCTCTTCACCCCAGGATAGAAATTCAAAAAGTTCTTCCTTTCCATTCCCAGTTTACACTTTTTTTGGAGTGAAATCAACACTTTCCATCAATGCAGAGAAAAGAATGATACTGAGACAATTACTCTGCCCCAGTCTTCCTTGAGACAGATTCTCCTATTTCTGAAATAGCTGGCTTAGATTAGGCAGAAATTCACAGTCCACTGCTTTTTAAAAGTCACAGCATCCCTTAGGGACTGTGAGTACGAATGTCTCCCAGTGTTCCTCTAGTGAAGGATGTTAACCATTGATGAGGGCAGTGCAGGGCGACTGGAAAGGGAAAGGAAAATTCTAAATGCCTGCCTGCTTTCACAGCCTCCTGGCCCAAAAGGGGCTGACATTTTCATTAAGCGGGTTAAAGAAAAACAATGACAGTTAATTAACTTAGAGAGGTGTTTCAGATGCAACCCAGACTGCCCTTGGCCCAGGTAAGTCAAATGCTGTTAGCTGCATCTTGGCCTTCTGCTGTATGCTGTATCCCCTTTGAATGCCCATAAACAAATTAGGGTTGCTTTCAAGCCAGGCTGTGTTGCTCACAGGGGTGTATGAAAATGCATTAAATAATGTCTGTACAGCACTTTACATGATTTATCCTTTAGCCAGTTTTTCCTAAGGGATACTCTGCCTCACACACTTGTCACTGCCATCCAGCTAGATGATAAAGAGCAGTCTCCAACTAAACACTTAGTGGGCTGAGGAGATGACTCAGATCTTTTTTACTCTCTGCACACAGAAAACACACTTCCAGGCCTCATCCTGGAATTCTGCTTTTCTAATGAGCACATTCTTTGGTGACATTTAGTTATCATTTTCAGTTATAGGCGTGGCACCTATAACTCTGCTTGTTCGAGAAAAGTTTTTACTACGGGGGTAGAACAATGTAGTGAAAAGAGCGTAGGTTTTGAAAGAACATTTGGGATCTGACATCTGGCTGCACCATTCACTAGCTAAACAATGGGGCAAATCATGTTACCTGTTGAACTTCAGCTTTCTTACTTGTAAAAGGAAGATAATAACACCTATCACTCAAGGTTGTTTTTATGACTAAATGAGTAATCTATAGTTCCTGACATTTAGATGATGTTCAATAAAAACTTCTTTCCTCCTTCAAACTTCCTCATCACTGGTGAACTATAAGCACTTGTTCTTCCCTCTTCTTGCACCACTCTATGTTTGCACATTAACATATTATCCCAGTGGCCAAATATTGAATTAAGAGAGGGTAGCTGGTCCCAGGAAGATACATTCCTTTAGATAGTTAAATAATACTGCACGGAGCCTGTTAAAGCAAACAACATAGCCTGGCATTAAAGGGTTCACCTTTTGCAAGTCCATCTTTTTACCCTATTTCCAAATTTCAATCATAAATAACCCACTAACGTCCAGAGGTATTTTCTGTGTCTGTCTGTCTGTCTGTCTGTCTATCTATCTCTGTCTCCAAGTTTCGTTATATTTTGGCCTGATTTGTTTACCTAGCTCAGCAAATGCTTCCCTGAACATTTGGTATTGACCGACTTATCAAAGGCTGTAGAATTAAATTCCACCAGGGAATCTTATTAAGGAATATTGCATTTGATAATTTAAATGTCTCCATTATTTTTCTTTCTAAATAAGAATTTAATTCTGAGGGAGAAGGAAGACAGCTTCTTATTGACCCTGTGCAAGCAAATTTATTTCAACAAAATGTGTGAAGACCTATTAAAGATACTTGATTCTAAATTCTAAGGGGGATATTGGGAGTTTAAAGTTATTTAAAACATGTTTCATTTGATGTTGAAAGTTAGAGTCTGAAGTAAACTACATAAAGGGATAAGGCTTCTGCCTGTATCAAAAAGTAGACAATTAGCACATAAATGTCAAAAGTATTAGCAACCAAAATAGCTATAATTAAATACTACTTATCAATTCTTTAGTTTATTTCTTGGTTGATTGCAGTGCTAAGGATCAAATTCAGGTCTTATGTATGCTAGGCAAGTGCTCTACCAGTGGACTACATCCCTAACCTTTCATGATTTTTTGTTTAGTTTTGTTTTGGGGCTTTTTCTTTTTCTGCTAGGGATCAAACTTAGGACCTTGAGCCTGCGAGACAGGCACTTATGCCTGCTGAGCTATCTCCCCAAACCATTAAATCTTACTTTAAGAGAGGGTCTTTCTGAACTACCAAGAGTGAGCTTAAGTTTGCCCTCTCAAGTAGGTAGGGCTACAGACTTAAGTCACTATATTTAGGTGTGGATTGACTTTTTATTCTGCTGTGTCTTGGGTCATCAGGCTGGCTTACAAGGTCATCTGCATCTGTACTCAATCCCAGAAACCCATCTGGGTTCCCATATACATCTAAGATGGGAATTGTGCGAGCAATTTTGCCTTTATCCCCCAGGGTTCCTACTCATGACTTAAGCTTTGAAACACCTTTCAATGAAGATCTGAGGCTGGCTATTTTGAAGACAAAAAAGTTTTAATCCATACGTCTTTTGGCAAACATGGGAAGATAACAGAAATCTTCTGTCAGTGAGAATACATGATGACAGTTCATTCACTGGGTAACCAAAAATATTAGAGAAAGCCAACCAACATCTACACTGAGGTGTGGCATGTAATTCTTTAATGAGAATGTGATCTACATATTTTGGACAAAGAGAGCATGGGCCTATCTCTAGGTCCTTCTGATTTATTTTATAAAGGATACAATCTCAGAAACATGAACACAGGTTGTATGTTATTTCTAAAATTTATCCCTTAGTTTGACCACTCTTGGATCAGTTGATACAATCATGTTGAGCTAATTTTTTTGAATGTCAAGAGCAATAATTATTTTTAGCATCACGTCCTTCATAAGGAAAAACGAATTTTCTAGGAGAGTGAAGGAAAACTTTAAAGGTAGTTTATAAAGTAAATCCTGAGGTTTTTTTGAATCAAAGATATACTTGTGATAAAGAAACAAGTCATCAGGGAACTTTGTATTACCTATTAAGATTACCAGATGAGGCTGAGGACAATGGCTATACCTACTAATCAACATACAATGCAGTATTTTAAGTAGCAAGAAGGTCATATGTAAGAAAGAAGCCTTAACGCTATTCGTTTGTTTGTTTGTTTGTTTATTTATTTATTTATTTATTTATTTATTGAGGCAGGATCTGGCCCACACTGGCCTCCAACTTGTGGAGATCCTCCTGCCTTGGTCTCCCATTTGTTGGGATTGCAGACATGCGCTACCACACCCAGATTGTGGTTTTTTTTTTTTTTTGTCTTAAACCTTAGAAGTGAGTGTCTCAGTTACTCTTCTCTCCTTGCTAGGACAAACACCCAACACCCAAAATGAAGGAATGAAAGGTTTATTTAGCTCAGTTACTAGAGGTTTCAGACCATACTCAGCTGGCTCCAAGGCAGAGAGGTACAGGGCAGAGAGCAGCAGCTCATGGCAGCAGAACAGCAACAGTGGCAACACAGAGAGAGTCTGCCTGTCTCACTTACATTATTTTCAGGCCATCAGCCCCAGGCTGGATGCAGCACTCACACCCATAATCCCAGTGGATTATGAGTTAATCTCATCACTCATACTGAGTTAATCTCAAATTTTAGAAGTCCCCACCCCATGACTGCATGAAGCTTTGCGGGAGACAGCTAGACACAAACCATAACAGTGAGGAACTTTCCATTTTTTTGCTTGACACTTAAGAGCTTGACCAAGTCAACACAAACCATAGAAAACTATTTGGATGGTAGAGAGCAACTTCTGCCATTGCAGGTCAAAAGACATGCAAAAGAATAACCTTTTACTAGCTTTTGTTAAGGGAAAATCAGATAAAGTGTCTACAGAGAAACTCTATTCTACTTAGTAGCAGAAAAGAACTCATGAGCTTTCTGCCCTATTTATAAAATTGTCACATATGCCCCATCAAAATGGAGTGAGTTTTGTCAAAAACTGAATGTATTTGCTTGTTTCTTTGTCGAATCATTTTCTGCAGTTGAGGCAAATAAAACTTCTTTTCCCCATAAAGATTTGTCTTACACACTCCTTTTTATATTCTAGAAAACTAGATTTTTTTTTTTTTTGTGGGACCGGGATTCAAACTCACGACCTTGCACTTGCCCAGCAGGCACTTGTGCCTCGGAGCTATCTCCCCAGCTCTAGAAAACTAGATATTTAAGTTAAAAAATAAAAGTACACTTTGTGATCTTGCATTTACATGTCCTCTTTTTTGCTATGCTTGCCTCAGTGTAGTCTCTGATCACCTATATTAATTATAACTTCTAGCCAAATTATGAAGTGTGTGTGTGTGTGTGTGTGTGTGTGTGTGTTATGGTTTATGTCTAGTTGTCCCCCGAAAACCTCATGTAGTCACTGGGCAGGGACTTCTAGAGTTTGAGACTTGATCCATGATCCCTGGAATTATGGGTCAAAGTACTTCTGGGATTATGGGTGTAGCCTAAGGCGGGGGCTAAGGTGGAGAGCCTGTATGTAATATAGAGACAGAGAGACAGACTCGAGCTGCAGCAGTTGTTCTCTGCTGCCCTGTTTGATTGACTACCTCTGCCACCATCTTGTTGCTGTTCCGCCGCCATGAACTGGATGCTCTCTGCTCTGTTCCACTCAGCCTTGGGCCAGCCGAATATGGACTAAAACCTCCACAAACTGTGAGCTAAATAAGCCTTTCCTTCCTTCATCTTGAGTGTCAGGTATTTGTCCCAGCGACTAGTAAAAAGTAACTAAGACAGTGAGTGAGTGTGTGTGTGTGTGTGTGTGTATTTTCTGTGTTTCTGAGACGGACTCTCACTATGCAGTTCAGAGTGACTTTAAACTCACTTTCTAACCCACACTGGTCTTGAAATAGCAATGATCCTCCTGCCTCAGCTTTAGGAGTGCTGGGATCACAGGCATGGGCCACTGCATCCAGCCTCAAGTTTCTCTTTGTTGTTTCTATTTTGTGAGACACGTCTTGTTAAGTAACCCAATGTCTCAGTTACTTTCTACTCCTTACTGGGACAAAATACCCAACACTCAAAATTAAAGAAGGAAAGGATTGTTTAGCTCAGAGTTAGTGGAGGTTTCAGTCTATGCTTGTCTGGCTCCAGGGCAGGGTGGCACATGGTGGAGGGCAGGAGTTCATGGCCATCAGGAACAGTGAAGAGCAGAGGAAGGAGTAGCAGCTGCAGTATCTATCAAGCCTCTCTCTCTTCCTTCCACGCCAACTGTGACAAAGACCAAAGGAGCTCCTCCAGGGGGTGGCCATTGTTGTGAAGATCTGAGCTCTTCTGAAGTGGTGGCTGCTATTATCAAGATCCTCAGAGAAAGTGGCACTGTGAAGCTCAGAGCTCCTCCAAGGAAGCAGGCACCGAATCCTTCCTCAATCCCTTTGTGTATCCTTTTTGTGCTATGTCACTCTGGGGTGAGTCCTCCCTGGGAGATGGCCCCCCCTCTCACCCCAGGGCATGGAATTGCCAAGCCAATCTAGCCAAGCTTCCAAGCTTCCAACATTTCAAGGTGACACAATGTATTCATGAGTATACTCTGGCTGGCCTTGAAGTCTCATTGTAGACTTGGTGAGGCTCAAACTCAATCTTCCCATTTGAGGTTTTCCCTGAGATTGCGAGCGAGTAATCACCACTGGTCAGATTTGCTAACTTCTATTTCATACAGAAAACTGCCACACCATTAGACATATTTATTGCACACAGCTTAGTAAGTTAGAATTACTCATTAACATGGCTAATAGATACATTGGCTATAAGAAACAAAAGCGTACATGCTACAAATATACTCAGCGGCCAACTTTCAGTATTCTATTTTCTTTTAGGGTCATCAAGTGTGCAAGTTTATCTACTCAAAGACATAACCCCAAAGTCCAAGGCTTACTCAAATTGCACAGAGTGTCAGTGACCGTTTATTCCCTGAATAATGTTCTAATTACCTTCAAAATTATCTACATTTCCCATTTTCCTTCTGGTCTCCAGAAAAGGAATTATAACTTCCTTTATGTTAAGCAAGTAGGTAATCATTTTCTTGTGATTTTTCTTTCATATGGAACTTTGTACACCTTTTTACCAAATATAGGCCAAAGTTTTAGGGGTAAATAAGGACCTTGATTCTACAACTTGGAAGACCATTTGTCTGTACATTACTAAAATTAAAGAATTTAAACATTTTTATTTTCATAACTTAATGATTGGAATTAAGAACTAAAAAATGTACCATTTTTTTTCACTTTCTCTTTAGTTTTTTTTTTTTAAACACTCTGGCTCAATTTGACTTAACTGTTTGTCTTAAGAAATTCTTCTCCAGAAATCTATAGCCATAAACCAATAAATAATCTATCTGCTT
Source organism: Myocastor coypus (assembly GCA_004027025.1). Taxonomy (NCBI): domain Eukaryota; kingdom Metazoa; phylum Chordata; class Mammalia; order Rodentia; family Myocastoridae; genus Myocastor; species Myocastor coypus. The sequence goes on along the minus strand of PVJA010039096.1, from coordinate 280 downwards.
TGGGAGATTCCTGAAAGACAATTCATCCGTATAGTTTGTTCATTGGGCCAAACAGCTTTCTTATCTGGCTAATAATAGCTCATCTAGAAAACAGGTAGTTCATTTAAAAATAAAATTATCAATCAAGACTCATGACAAGAATGTAGCCTCCATTCCACTCCTGATTTTCAACTATCACATCATAGGTGTCTTTCAGTTCAGTGAGACCCCTGTCTTGATAAATTCATCAGAACCATTGAAATCCCAAGCCCTGTATTGTCCTTCCACTTTATTTTGAGAC
>PVJA010039095.1:0-19363 GCA_004027025.1 Myocastor coypus | reverse complement strand
TAAACAGCTGCCTTTTTAGTCAATATTTCACTACCTTCAACCCACAGAACAGTTATATATTTAACTGGTACAAATTATAAGCATTTGTGACTCAATTTTATTCATCAGTTTGTTGATCAAATATAACTACTGTTTGAAGTAGCTCTAGTTGACTTTTTAATATGAACTATTTATCTGTAAACCTGTAACAGAAATAGAAAAAAAAAGTGTTATGGTGCTAAGATAACTTAGTACTTCCATGTTTTCCATTGGATTGTATTATTTCTGAGGCTACTTTGAAAATTAGTAAATCACCAGTTGACTAAAAGTTAAGTTTTAAGCCGGGCGTGGTGGCTCACGCCTGTAATCCCAGCACTCGGGAGGCTGAGGCAGAAGGATCCGTGCGAGTTTGAGACCAGCCTGGGCTACAGAAGTGAGCTCAAGGCCAGCCTCAACTGCATAGCGAGACCCTGTCTCAAAAAGACCAAAAAAAAAAAGTTAAGTTTTAAATGTTTATCATTCACACAGTATGATTTTTATACAAATTTTTGCAAATTCATACCACATTTTAATATGTATTCAGGAATACCCATTTCATTCAAATACCTAAATACTGAAAAATAATTCAAGTTTCAAAATATTGAAAGTAAATGTAAATTTGTTATATATAAGATTTAAGGCAATGTCATCTAGCTTAGAGACTATTACATGATAAGATATTTAAATAATTTTGTGTAGTATGAGTGTGGTTTTATTAAACACTACTAATTTGTACTTGACACAGTTTTATGTAACATAATCATAACATTGGTGAAGCTGAAAAGTGAGCATAGCTTTCCTGATAAGACATTTCAGAATATCTTTCTGAGTTTAATGGGAATATTTGTTATCTTTATACTATGACAGATTTGTTCATATAATTTTATAAGATAAAATATCTTTTAAGCTGTTTTTTTTGGTGTTTCTTATGTATGAGTTATTTTTGATCTTTATGTTGTTGTTTAGTGCCAGAAATTAAACCTAGGGCTTTACTTATGCTAAGCATGCACATTGCCACTGAGCTGTGTTCCAGATTATATTTACGAATTTATAAGCTATTTGTTATCGAACTTAGTAAAATGAAATCTTAAACTTATAAAACACATGAAACTTACCTGTGTTTTTGTGGTAAAATGTAACAAAATATGCATGTTCATTTCTGGTTTCTGCTGAAATAAGAAAAGTTCTTACTGTTAGTGCCTGTCAATTTTGTGCTCTTCTCTAATCATAGCATGGATAAAAAACGAACTTGTTGAAAAATTAATTATTACAATTCCATTGCTATTACTGGCAAAGCAATTAAAAGCATTAACTGTTAAGGAACAGCAGGGTATGTTCTACCAAAATTTAGGATTTGTCTTACTGGCAACCTTGTAAGGTAATTTTCATGGTTTTGTGTTGGTTCTAAAAATGAAAAAATTGCAACTTTTTTATGTCAGGAGTTTGAGAAGCTACGTTGGATTTATTCTGTCATAGTTATTGTTGATAACAATGACCTTGTCTTAAGCCTTTCCTCACTACTGCCAGAAACATCGTAGGGTAACAGTCTGATCTAGTCTCTTATTAATAGTCTTCAGTAGCTCATTGTCACCTTTATATTCTTTTATTTGTTTATCTATTTTTTGTGTGTCCAGCTCAGCCCAGGCTGGGGGCGGGGCAGACCATGGTCCTTGCACTTTGCCTAAGCTTACCTAAGTGGTGCTTTAGATCACTGAGCTATCTCTCTGGTTCCAAGTCTCTTACTAATACTCTTGGATAGCTCACTGTCACCTTTATATTCTGAGCCTTGTCCCACTCATAGCTCTGCATTCTGCTTCTTTTATGCTTGGAACTTGTTGACAGCCATGCCACGATTCGCATGCTTTTGTGCCATTGCATGTGCTGTCATTTTTAGGAGGCTGTTTTTCTTTATTTGCACCATCATTTCAGTAATTTTTTCCCTTCTTTTCTTCCCTAAACAAGAATTACTTATGTCCCTTGTCCCTCTTTCAATTTGAGTAGTACTTTTACTTAACGTATTTCTATGAGGATGCCATACAGTGCACTAACCCTTGAAATTAAAAAATGATTTTAAACATATTAATTAAATGGACTTTTTTGTTTGTTTGTTTTTGGTGCTAGGGATTGAACTCAGGACCTTGTGCTTGACAGGCAGGTGCTTATGCCACTGAGCTATCTTCTCGACTTTTTAACTTACATTGTTATGTGAGGTAGTTTTATATCTTTGGGCAGTGAAGTATATTAGTGAGGCCCTATTAATTTGCTGTTTTTTTTCCTACTTAGCCCTAAACAAATACAAATACAAAACCAATACTATATTTATGTTACTATTGTGGAACTTTAGTTTTTGTGAGGAGATATAAAAGAACCTATACTCTTTTTTTTTTAACATAGTAAATTAATAGGCCCAGAGTAATTTGTAATCCTTTCTTTACTGATGTGTTATTTTGCCATATACAAAACCTTAAATATACTAGCATTTTTCTCCTCTACTCTTTATTTTCCATCAGTCTGTTTCAATTTCTATTTAACTGTGTCATATTCTTAGTTTAAATTCATGTTTTTTGTTTTCTGGCACCAAAGATTGAACTCACCTACCTTATGTTTGCCAGGCAGGCACTATGTCACTGAGCTATTGCCTTGGTCCCTGTTTTTTTTTTTTTTCTTCAGTGCCAGGGATTGAACTCAGGACCTTGCACTTGCCAGGCAAGCACTTATTCCACTAAGCTATCTCCTTGGCCCTGTGTTTTGTTTTTTTGAGACAGGGTTTTGTTATGTAGGTCAGGCTGATCTTGAATTCACTGGCCTCAACTCAAGGGAGCCCCTCCTAACCTCTGCCTCAGCTTCTTGAGTGCTAGGTTATAGGTGTGTGTGCCACCATGCCTGGCAAGTACCCATTTAATATTTCATTTATTATAAGATTGTATGAATCAAGAATTTTGACATAGGTAGCCCACAGTCCATTCATTTTACACATTGCTAGGACCAACGACTCAACAGGTCCTGTGGACCCATTTCAGCAAAGCTCCAGGTCTTTCTATCAAGTACATTCATGATGAGAGAGTTGTGAGGAAGGAAGAGAAAAACAGAGAGACCTAGATGAGGGCAGGTTGCTCCCAGTAACTAACTGTTGTTTGGTAAGCCGCACCTCTGAAAGGTTCTACAGCCTTCCAGTAGCACTGTGACTTATAACCAAGCTTTAATGCCTAGACTTCAGATCCAAAGTATAGCACTCAATTACAACTTTTTACTAGTAAACATTCAACTTATTTGAGTTTTTAATTACATGTAAAACTCCTTGTGCTGTAGAATATAATCATAGGAGGGGAATCTATCATCTACTCGCACTTGGGGTGAAGTGTGCAAGACACGCATGTGAAGGAGATCATGTCAGAATCCTTCTAGTACAGATGGGTAAATCTTGTTATCTTTCAAAAATTTTTTTAGTATTTTTATACAGTTGCTCTTCCAAGTAAACTTAGTTGGCAAAAACAACAAAGTACTTTTTAATTTCAAATCTCTATGAATTTGAAAAACCATATTAAAATATTGTGAAATATGTAATGTGAAACATGAAGATAAATCAAACACCAGTACTTTTTAGTTAAAATTGCTTTAAATTTATAAACTGATTAGAAAAAAATGAGCATTTCAAATTTTTTAGTTTTCAGAGCTGGTCAGATAGCTCTGCGGACTAAAGTGCCTGCTTAGGCAGAATGTAGTGGCTGGGGTTCAATCTCCAGTGTGCTGTGCTGGCTTTGCCTCCAGGGCATGCAGAGAGGTAATTGAGACTGGGTGTGGTGGTGCAGACCTGTAATCTCAGTGCTTGGGAGGCTGAAAACAGGAGGATCACTCTGAGTCTGATCTGTGTAGTGAGACTCCGTAGACCCTGTACTAAATACATTAAAAATTTTTATTTTTTAGTTTTCAAATCACATACTCTATTTTTCATATGTATACTTATCATTGTTATAATAAAAGTATTTTCAGTATTTTTACTGATTCTTAATCATATATAAAATATTAAATAAATTCTTATTTTGTATCCAGCTACTTAATAGAATTCTGTTTATTAGTTTATATTAGGTAAATACCTGAGGTTTTATGTGGGGTCTTTCATTAAAAAATAACAAGTGAATTTTCTTTTAATAGTGTGTGCATATATGTGTAATTTATATTATACTTGGTTATAATTGTGAAAATACTACTAAATTGGTTTTTTTTCCTGGCTGTGTGGAAAAATACCTTTACTGTTTTTGTTGGTATTTGAATTAGAAATCAGGTCTGACATCAACATGGACCTTTGTGTTTAAAGTTCTAGCTTGGCTCTAGTCTGGTAAGTTTTAAACCTTTTTTTATGCAGTCATAGAAAAAAATATGTTTCTGCTTGAAGCAGTTGTCAAACAAACTTCTTTCATCAACAGTCAGACACAGGGCAGCTGAATGAGGCTGTTTAGTCTAGAGCAAATGCTCACGAGATTGCGAGGTCACTGAGGAAATGTAATTATGCAGTCGATTCCAGAATAATTTTTCATAGTTAGGAGTTCAGAGTATAATATTATAATACTAATTAAAATATATGTATGTATATATATTAATTAGCTATATTAAAATTAATCTTAGTAAGAAAAGCAGCACTAAGTTAAAGTAATTAATTATTACTGAAATAATTTATTGAATATAGTTTCAAAGCAGATTTCTACAGGAACCCCAAAAAGAAATTGAGCTTACTTCTGGAGTTTGGTTAGTCCTCCCTAATCACTGTAAAATTTGTTAGACCCTGTAGACTCTGTATGTAATTGTCTCCCTTGGGGAATGAAATCCATAGCCATTAGCTCAAATTAACTGAGAAGACAATTGATTTTTTAACAGTTACTTTACTTCTGTTACTAGTTTGGTTATCAAGAAATATTGATGAAGTGCCTACTGTGGGCCACTTACTCTGCTGGGTGTTAAGAAAGCAGCACTGAACAAAGAAACACCTGCTCTCGTGAGGCTTATTATTTTGATATAAAACCAATAACAAAAAATATTGTGGCATCTGTTAGTTGATGCACCAGTGAGAATATTCCAGAGACCCAGAACCAAGAGCATGTAGAGAGAAATGTATGCTTTCTGGTCATTGGATCATGTGATTATGGAGGCCTTGAAGTCACATAATTTGGTGCTATCTATTGGCTGACTAAAGAAAATGGGAAGTTATAGGAGAATATTGACCATAGTTGTATCATGGTAGGACTTTCATCTAGAAATAACTGTAGAAGAGTGACAGCAGGGGTAGTAAGAATGAACAGTAAAAGCAATACTAATTAAGGGGGTGTTATGGTTTATGTCTCGTTGTCCCCCCAAAGCATCATGGAGTCACTGGGCGGGGACTTCTAGAGTTTGAGACTTGATCCATGATCCCTGGGATTATAGGTTTTAGTACTGATGGGATTATGGGTGGAAGTACTTCTGGGACTATGGGTGTAGCCTAGGGCGGGAGCTAAGGAGGAGAGCCTGAATGTAATATAAAGAGAGACAGAGAGATAGGCTAGAGCTCGAGCTGGTGCTGCTGCTCTGCTGCCCTGTTTGGTTGGCTGCCCCTGCCACCATTTTGCTGCTGTTCCGCCGCCATGAACTGGATGCTCTCCGCCCTGCTCCACTCAGCCTTGGGCCAACCAAATATGGACTGAAACCTCCACGAACTGTGAGCTACATAAACCTTTCCTTCCTTCATTTTGAGTGTCGGGTATTTGTCCCAGCAACGAGCAAAAAGTAACTAAAACGGGGTAATGCCTTAGCTTACTATAGTGACAATGTAATTGATAAAAATTTCAGGTTAAAAGCCTGGATGTGGTAGCACATGCCTGTAATCCCAGCACAGAGGAAGGCTGAAAGAGAAGGATCATTACTAGTCTGAGCTACATAGTGAAACCTTGTACCAAATACATTAAAAAATAAAAAAAGATTCAGGTTATAGATATAATTTTAATAACAAAGAATTTCTGATGGATTGGCTCTAGAATAAGAAAAAGAGAACATGTTTTCTGAGGATTTTATCTGAGTATCTAGTTGCTTTCAGGGTTTTAACTGAAGAATATAGATACTTATCTATGCCTATAAATTTGCTGTGCAGACAAAGTGTTGAACTGTAAAGAATTTGAAAAATAGGGGGACCACCCACTCGGGACCTCACTTGTGCCCCTCTCTTGGACAGGAGCTTTCTTTCCCTTAATAAATATATTCTGCTTATTAAAAAAAAAAGATATGGAAAAATAAGAAAACCAATTAAAGGCTAGTGTTTTTAAATTTCTATGTACTAGTGCTCTCTAAATAATGTCAATTTTCAAATTACTCAGGAAAAGAAGTTTTTGTTAAAGTTCTAAACAATTGCTGTGGTTATTGTTGAATTTAGTATTGTCTATGCACACTTCTCAATGAGTGTGTTTTGGGCTATGGAGATAGCTCAGCGGTGTAATCTCTTGCTTGGCCAGCACAAGGTCCTGAGTTCAATCCCTTGTACCGAAAAACAGTATTTTCATTGAGCATGTCTATATTTCTTGTTCTGTAATAACATGCACACACAGAACTTAATTCAGAGAACACCCCTTTACACTCAGCCCCAACCTCCTCCTTCCCACCCTCAACTCTGCTCCTCCCCCAATCTCACAAACTCGGCTATGCTTAGTTTTACTAAAGTAAATTTGTGAGGTTTTAGAATTTGTATAGCTCCTTTCTGTCAAAATTTGTAATTCCCTGGAGATGCTGCATATTCTTGAGTTTCTCTTTAGTATATTTGATTAAACAATGATAGTCTACTAATTATGGAGATGGAGGAACAGAATTTAAATTCTTAGAATTTTGCTTTACAATTTTTCAACTACGAAGACCATTGTATTCTCATGAGGAATATTGCAGTTTCTAAAACTTACTGAGAAACACAGATTTTACTGAGTTGCGCCAAACTTTGTAGTACTAGAAAGATACTTTTAGCAATTTGGGTATCTGTTCTAGCATGAAAGCACTTTAAAAAATTGAAATTAACAAAATCTATTCTTACTAGATTATGAGCAAAGATAAATTATTTTAAAATCTAGCATTTATTAAATATACAAAAAGATCAAATTTAATAAACTTACTAAATTTGTAGAAGTAAAAACTCAAAATAGATTTAATGACAGCCCATTATATTCTTATATGTGCTGCCCAACTTTGAAAAGCAAATAATAGACATTTTAATATCTTTTCTGATGTAAATTTTAAATTTAACTTTTAAAAAAAGCCGAGAATCGAACACACAACCGTCTTGTGCCACTGAACCACATCCTTGGCCCAATATTAAATTTTCTACTGGCATTGTATACAGGTCAACAAAGGAAACATTTCAGTTTTTGTGTGTTTTTCTGCATTGTTACTATTTTCTGATTTCATGATTATTACAGAAAATAATTTTATAGCGAGAGACACAGATACCATAATGAGCTGTGGCTGAGTGACTTGTGACTCCTGTTGGAGCTTCTGCTGCAAGTGGGCTTTTGTGCTGTAGCAGGTCCTATGTCCACAGAACATCATGTCCCTTTAGCCATGAGAGTTAGGTTTTCATCGTATTTTGTTCTGTTACATTAAAAATGTTTGGAGACTTGTCTTTTGATGAAGGGATGAAGAATTTAAATTTAGTCTTCTGTCCTTTCTTGGCCTTTTGACTAAGATCAGGTGAAGAATTTAGTCTCCTGTAATCACTCTCTTCACCTTATTTCATATACCCTATTATCTCCCTGTACAGTGATTTTATACTTCCAAAGTTGAATCAGTATTCAGTATTTCATGGTGCATATGTAAATATTTTCAGCTGGACCACATACAATGATTGTGTTTTAGATTTTGCATAATGATTTCGTTGGTTTTTGTATGTTTTAAAATTTTCTTTTCAGCTTTAATCAGCATATTGTTCACCTCATCAAACACATTCAACATCCTTCTCCAAATAGGGATTTATTTTGTTTTATAAGAACAAAATAGAATCCATTTGTCCCCTTCTGCTTTGTTTTAACCTCTTTAATTAATATAGATGGCACTTATGTGCTACTTTTGCAAATAACTTAATCTTCTTTGACCTTACATTTTCTTTGTGTTAAAGAGTAGGTAATGTGGTCCTTTGCAAATTTGTGCTGAATTGGGCATCAGGCCTTGTGGGGTTGCTGCTTTCTAAATGCTTTACAAATACTCTGCAAGGAATGATTAGAATGTTGTTAACTCTAGAGAAAAATCAGTGAAGAAAATCAGCTTTCTTTTAGTTTACGTAAAAATTCATTTTGATAGAGTGAGCTGAAGGAAGGAAAAGCAATAATATTGTTACTACTTACTTTATTCTCCTGTTACCACCCCTGCATATCAGAAAGGGAAATGAAGATATGTGCTCACTTGGACTGACTGATGAGAGACAAAAATCTTCCCCGTTGTAGACATATTTATATATTTAAATAACCGTGTTCTCTCAGAGGTTGAGTCAGGAACAGGAAGGTACTTATTAGGCTTCTTTGGTCTGTCATAAAGCGGCCATTTTACCATAAGAAGCTGTAGTTGTTAAAGGGTTTATTCCCTCATATGGTTGAAATTAACATGTCACAGCCTGATGGTGGCTCTTTGCTGTCAGTCCATCTCATGAGTTTTCCTTGTAAGGTGGTTTTGGTTTATTTGTTATAGATAGTGATTCTAGTATCTTAATCCTCAATTTATACAGTACTTCAATGTTTATTAAACATGATATATTAAAGGATCATAGTATGACATTCCTATTGTAGAGATTATATTTTTAATGGAATAAAACAGAAAGTAAACTAACTAAGGATATTGTACTTGATGTGTATATTTTATGAAACTTTAATTTTAGTTGTTTATATCCATTTCTAATAGCTTTTTGGTAAACTATATTACCAATTGTTGTAAGAAATGTTTGAGAAATATTGCTGCAAGTGCAGCACACACAAGTCGCCATTCAAGTTGTTTCTACAGGACGGGGAGCATACTTTTAGGTCTTAGGGAAAATATAGATACACATAGCCTCAGGCAGGTAAAGAAAGTCTGTCTATCATAAGGTAGATACTCTACTTGATAGAGTTTTCAGTTTAACAGAAAATATTCATCCGTGTTTTTCATGTAGGTCTGATGAACTTTTTAAATTCAAATTTTAGTTTAAAAATAAGTGAGTAATAGAAGTCTGCTTTATTAGAAAAATATAAGAGATTTAAACATAGCACAAATTTTTGTGCCATCTGTTTTTGTTATGAGACATGTACATACCCCAAATGGATGCACCCTTTGGCTGCAGCTGACCACTGGTTGTCGCACATAAATACGAACATATGCTTCTTCTACTTGTTGGGTCCAGTTTTAAAGTATGTCTCTAATAAATTCGAGCTTTTTGCTATATATCAGTGAGGATTCAGTAGAGAAATGGATTGAACATATATGTATGAGCAAAGGAACTATTAGGTAGGCTTGCAGTAGCTGTCTTCAGACTCACTGTAGCTGAAGAGTGGCCTTCTGGCCCCTGGAAAACTGGGGCATCTAATTAAGATCAAAGGTCTGGATCTCATTGAATCAGTCAGTGTAGGAAAGCAAAAGGGCTTGCATTGGAAGGCCCGAGTCTTCACTGAAAGCCTGAAAGACCTGGAGATGAGTGTCCAAAGGGAATGTAAGGACCAGAATTACTCTGAAGAAGAAAAGGTAAAGATTTCTTCCTTTCACATTCCTTGATCCCTCCACAGTTTTCATCCTGTGTATTAATCATCCACAGACATACCCAGACCTTTATTAATCTACTAGGGGACTCAGTTGACAAATCGTGGTTAACCATCACATATTACTCCTGGTTTCTAGCCTTTTGCTATCAAGGTTGGGGTACAGACTCAAGAGTTCAAATGTAGGAACAACTTCAAGCTTACCATTTGTATGCTTTTTGAGTGGTCAAACTTAGTTGTTTTTGAAAACTTTTTAATTTGGTTGTGAAGGCTGGTGAGATAGCTCAGCATATTAAGCACCTTTAGGCAAGTGCAGAAGACTGGGGTTCAATTCCTGGCACCACAGAGTCTGGGCATGATGGTCCATGCCTGTAATCCCAGCCCTGGGGAGGCTGAAAACAGGAGGATTACCATGAGTCTGAGCTGTATGTAGTAAGACCCTGTACCAAATACAGACATATATACATACATACATGGATACATACGTTGATTTGGTTGAGAGCATCAACATCTGTTTTGTTCCTCAATTATAGAAGATTCTCAATTTTACGCTCAGGAATATCAGAAGGATCAATCCAATTAATTGTTCATTTTTCTGTCATCCTTCTTCCATGTATATGCACATATACATACTCCTTTATGGCATTTATTCACATAAAGTGTATATCAAGTAATTTCTGGTTAAAATCAGAAGGAAAAATGATAAAAGAAGGATAAAATGGAAACAACGTTTTATAAATAAAGACATAGTGGGGTTTAAGGGAGGAGAAGGGCAATGGGAACAACAACAAAAAAGACAAATAAAGGTGTGCTGAATGTGATCATTGTACATACCCAGATTGTACCAGTAAACTTAATTAAAATCAAAGAAGATGAAAAATGTTGACAAATCCTTTCAGCAAAATGAATGATCATTGCAGGTTAACCTTTCTGTGTAATGACAGATAGAACATAGACTTTGCAGATGATAGATTGTATAATATATAATATGAATTCCACTTTTCCTTGAATAAACATTTTACAATTGGAGATGGATATAAAGGATCCAATTTTGGGCTGAGAACAGTGTTCTGAAATTGGGTTGTAGTGATGACTATGCAGATCTCTAACTTTACTACAAATCATTGGAGTATAAAAAGTATGGCTCACTCACTGACTTTTAGAGTTTGAGAATATTCATGTGTCATACAACTGAGATGTTAAAAACATTATTTGTTATCATAGAGTCTAGAGGATTACCCTTTTGTGTTCTTATAGTTTATCAAATAATAGTGGAATACCTTTCTGTGTCATTTCTCATTCATATCCTCAGTGATGTAGTGGTTTAGGTTAACAATTTAATAAGAAAGGGAAGAGTTAACCAGACAGCTGTGATCTATGTATCTATTGCATATCAGCCTTCTGAAGGCGTCATCAGTATTTTGATTTTTATTTTAGTTTTATAATTTTGTTTAATATTGTGTGAAATAGTTGAAATAATTCCTGGGGTGATAAAACAATGCATGTTTAAGACTGTAGTAGGGGCTGGTGAGATAGTTCAGTGTTCTAAAGTGCCTGCTTAGGCAAGTTTAGGAAACCATTGGGATTGCTTTTCGATCCCTGGCAACATATGCCGCACCAGCCTTACCCCCAGGGGAGGATGAGCTGGCCATAACATAAATAAAGTATATATTTTTGAAAAAAGACTGTAGTAAAAATAAGATCCCTAAGATCCTATAGTGTTTTACATTAATAATAATGCCATAACTTAAGATAGGATGAGTTTTGTTGTAGTTTCAAGCAGGTTTGCTCAGCTATGTAAGTGATGTAGCAATAAAGTGCATGCGTGCGTGCGTGCGTGCGTGCATGCGTGTGTGTGTGTGTGTGTGTCTCTGTCTGTCTGTCTGTCTGTCTGTCTGTCTACTTTGGTCTTTTTGAGACAGGATCTCTCTGCAGTTCAGGCTGTCATTGACCTCACTTTATAGCCTAGGATGGTCTCAAACTTGAAATGATACTCCCACCTCAGCCTCCTGAGTGCTGGGATTATAGGCATGTACCACAATGCCTGGCTAAACATGCCTATTTTAAGTGCATGTACTTTTTTTAAAGTGCAGTGTTTGGAGTGTGTTTGCATAGTATACTTACAACTATCATCATAATCAAGATAAACATTTCATCACTCTCCAGTGTTTCTGAGTATCATTTTATAATTAACAAAATTCTAGTTGTTATAGCTCCATGAAAAGTCTAAACTTAAGACCTCAAATTTATTCATTTAAGTTTTCGTCCTTTGTTATTTTTCTTAAGGTGTTTTGGGTAGGCAAGGCTCTTTGCATTTCCATATAAATTATAGGATCTGACTTTCCGAGCCTACTGGGATATTTTCTAAATAAACCATTTACTATAGAATAATAGCTTTGGATTTATAAAATAATTGCTCATATGGTAATTAGAGAATATATATTTTCTTTTTGTTTGCCCTGCTAACAGCTACCTTTAATTAGTATTGAATATTGTCCTAACTATAAGTAAACTTTGGTAGTTTGTGTCTTTTAAGGAATTCATCCATTTCATTTAAGTTTTAAGTATATTGTCATAATGTTACCTTATTTTTATTTTAATATCTGTAGAATCTGTAGTTATATTACCTTTCTTCAATGACTTTAAAAACCTGATTATATTTTCGTTAATAAGAAGACACAAAAAGAAGAGGCATAAAAATCACAACTCATGGAGCCGGGCGTGGTGGCGCACGCCTATAATCCCAGCACTTGGGAGGCTGAGGCAGGAGGATCGGTGTGAGTTCGAGACCAGCCTGGGCTACAAAAGTGAGCATAAAGCCAGTCTGAACTGCATAGTGAGACCCTGTCTCAAAAAGACCTAAATAAATAAATAAATAAATAAATATATAAATAAGAATCACAACTCATGAACTCTTCTAATTATATATTTGTTAGCATGTTAATAGAAGATACTTGAAAGTATATCATCATTCATTAATTTTTCATTTCCTAGGCAAGAAATCAAGATCACAAACTAAGAGTGTTACTTTGAGTTGTACCTAAGACATTCATACTCTCCTAAAAATCACTTCCAAGTAGAGATAATTGTATTTTCTTAAGTATGTGGTAATTATATTGCCATTTAATGAAAACAAAAGAAAAATAATCTGTATATTGAGTTGTTGGGAAATTGTCAGACATGTGATACTTTAACCTTTCAAATGAAGTGTGCTGCCTCTTGGGTTAATTTATAGTTATTGTGTTCTGTAACTGTAACTTAAATATTTTCTTTTTTTGTCTCTTTGCTAAATTATAATACATGCTTTTAATTGCTTTAAATCCTTCTGAGTTTTCTGAATTAAATATAAGAAATATCAAATAGTAAAATCATAAATATAAGAAACATTTCCAGAAATTGAGGAACAGAAATATTAAGCGTTAAAATTTGAAAGAAATAATACAATATAACCTGTTAGAACAAGTATGCCTTTTTTCTAATAGTCTCGGTCATGGTTACATGTGGTTATCTTCTGAGTGTTTGTAAAATAAATTCCCTGGGATTTCCTATTAAAGATAATGTATATTTATTATAGCAAAACTTTGAAATATAAACAAATAGGAGAAAACTTGCATGCTTGCACTTCCAGTATTACAAAAATCATAAGCCAATGTGCTCTCTGCTCTTAATAAATAATTACCCCAAAACCCTATATTTTTCTTTTTTCTTAGCACTTTATTAATTAAGTGACATTGCTCTTCCTTCTGGTATATAGTTATACTTTCTTGTCAGGAAGGCAATGTCACTACTCCCCAAAGAAATAATCGAAGAAATGAAAACTAGATAGTTGATTCTGTTGGTATAAAATCTAAATACATTTAAGGTTTGCTTTCAATAATATTAAATTATTTAAACATGCTCAGAATCCCCAAAGTAGTCATTATTCTGATGTGAGGGTAAAGTTGCCATGCTTTTTTGTTTCTCTCCATAACTGGTTTTAAATGTAAAAACATAAATCTTGAACAGTGGAAGTAGAGAACAGGGATGGTTTTCATTTGTGACAATTTCCTGTGAGACACAGCCCTAAACAAGGCTCATATTTACATGAGTCAATGTAGTTTTATGTACAGTGGTATATTCAGCACATTTAAATTCTTTAATTTCACATTTTAGTCACTGGAATTTAATACTTTCATAGTAAATGCATCTAATAACACTAGGTGAAGTTTGAAATAATTTTGAATAATTTTATAGTAGAAACACCAGTTAAATCAACCTTTTGGTAATATATGTCAGAAAAAATTAATTATTTTTGCTGCCACTGCAAAATCAATTGTGCAACTGTTCTTTTTTAAACTGACTTTTACATTACTAAATTCTACACACTGTAGTCCTGTAACTTGTCAGAAGCAGGTTTTGGTTAATAGATATTTTCAGTGATGTAATGGGAACTTTTGGCAGTGAGTCAGAATATAATGGACTGTGATTAATGTTTTAATAAGTGCTTTTCTATTGCTCATGATGTAGAGGAGAAATGGTTTCCTGCTCAAATTGATAGGAGAATGGCAGGTGTGCTTGTAATGTTTTTTAAATAGAGTTGAATTTTTTCTTAGAATAACATTAATAATTTCATATGTTTAAAATTAATTACCATAGGAGATATATATGCTACCACAGAAACCTAACATTGATTTGACAAAATAAAAGTTGGAGATGATTATTAATGTTCTAATTAAATCTTTTAATTGCTAGACTGTTTTCGTTTGAAGCTGTAACCTGACATTTCTGATTTGATCTGTGGTTCTTAGTGTAAACTATAAAGAAGCCAGGGATCTGCTTAAAATGTAAGGCAGGCCCTATGAAATATATGCCACGTTGTTTCAGAAATCTTTTCTAAAAAGATTTTCTCTTAAGGTCAAGAAGTACAGATTGCTAGTCTAATGGAAGAGTGATCTATGCAGTGGAGAATTCTCTAAAGGCCTTAAGTTCAACCTATAAACTCAGTAAAGTTTAAAAATTTGGAAAATTAAACCAATGAGATTTTGTGTCAGGCTGGAATTTGAGTAAGTCAAAACAAATTGAAAGAAGTACTTGTGTGCTGGACTTGCACATTTGGTTCACAGTTTTCTCTTTTATATTTTTGCTATTTAATTTTGGCAGTTTATGTGCAATAATTACGTGTTACTTGTTATAGGTGGAGACTCCCAGGGGTTAATAGATTCCACTGGAGAATAGTACTGTATTACGGATGATATTTTCTGCCCTATATTTGTCTGTGCATGTAACTGAGCATCTGTCTAGATGTACTTTTTTTTTTTTTATGTCTGGCTCAGCCTGCCCTGGGGGTGGGGTTGGTACAGCATATGGTACTGGGGATTGAACAGTGGTTCCTGCAGTTGCCTAAGCTTGCTTAAGCAAGTGCTTTAGATCAAGAAAATTCATAGTGCTTTTTATGGTAATATATTTATAAACATCCTGATTTCAATAAAGGATTTAGAGCTGTGATTGTCAAACATTAGAATCTATTGGAATCATTTAGAATGTTTACTGAAGTACACATTATCTTCACTATCAGGGTTTCTGATTTGATAGGAGCCCCCAAATTTTGATATCTAATGAGTTCTTAAGTGATGCTTATGTTACTGATTAGGGACTGCACTGGAAGAATCAGTGGTATAATCTTCTAGGTCCTTTTTGCTTTCATGTACCATTTCTGTTTTAACCATCTCTTACGTGTTCATTGCATTAAAGCATTCCATGTTGTAATTTAACCAGTTTTCTATTATGATATTTATTTTCTATCTGTTATTGTTTTAAAGAGACTCTTGCTGAATTTTTGTGTAATTATTATCTTCCAGTTATTTCCTCAGCAAAAATATCTGGATTGAAAGATACATTCAGACATTCTACTTGAGGCCTAATTGACTTTGGAGAGGAATACTAGGCATGAAACTTGGGACCTCATGCTTGCTGAACAGATGCTGCACCACTGAGCTAAATCCTGGTCCCTTTCAATAGCAGGCACTTACATTTTAATGAACTTTAAAAGAGAAGACATTTTTACAAGAACTTCAGAGCCCTTCGTTGAGGAATTAGAGTTTTACTTTTCAGTGATTCATATAGTTTTCAATCATTGAATGATGAAATCTTATTTGGCCAGATTTTCTAAATCAAAAATTCTTTATTTCAATTTTTATAATAGCAATGATAGCCTACTTTTATTAGTATTTGAGATGGATGTTTGTCATATGAATTATTGCTATATCTCCTGCACATTCGGTTTTATAACTTGCCCCCTCCCAATTTTATTACTACTGAATTTGTGCTAGTAACAAAGAGACATTTAACGCAAACAAGGGCAGGGAATCCAATACCTGGGCCTGCTGTGCTGGCCCCATCCCCTGGGGCATACTGAGATAGCAATTGAGACTGGACTGGTGAGGCAGGCCTGTATTCTGAGCTCTTGGGAGGCTGCAAACAGGTGGATCGCTACAAGTCCGACCTAGTAGTTAGACCCTGAACACCCTGTAAACCCTTTCCGCCCTTAAAAAAATTAAAAAACAAAGTTACATTTAAATATAGAATCTGTTTTTGAAGACATATTGTGTGCCTAGAAAGTAGAAAAACTATAGTATATAAAGTGTGAGAGCATTTGTTTTCTATGGATAACTAAAGTAAGAAAAACTACATTGAAACATTGTTTTTGAATTTAAGGAAGAAAATGAAATGTTAAGGCCATATTCTATGAAAGAATAAAACAAGAAACAAGAGTATCTCATCTTTCTTTTTTTAATTTTTTTGTACTTTAGGGAAGGGTCTACAGTGTGTTCAGGGTCTCACCACTAGATTGGACACTTAGTGATCTGCCTGTTTGCAGCTTCTCAAGAGCCAGGATTACAGGCGTGTACCACCATGCCCTGTCTCAATTGCCACCTCAGCACACCCCAGGGGCAGGGACAGCACAGCTGGCCCGCTGTATCTGTAATCTTTCTGTGGTGCTATAACACCAAACAATATCCCCTTCCTTGACTCTCAAAATTAAAGTACAAGGTCCATGCAGACAAAAATAATCAGTTTGAGAGATCCACAAATGTGGTCATTGGGAGATGTCATTATGGGGATATTGGGTAAGGCAAAGCAGAAAATGAATGAAAAAGTTGACAGTTAAAATGTAAATTGAAGTAGAGTTCAAATGCAGTTAACTGTCCTTTTACATTGCTAATTTCTAGAAGACGTATCTATAATTAGTTCACGCACAAATGGTAAATAGCGGAATGAGATATATTTAATGTGGAAGTCATTTTGTTTTGTTTACCATTTTCCCCAGTAAGTAACATGTGTCGCATTACCACATAATAGCAGCTACCCTTAAATAAACAGGTTCATTAAAACTACTAAATGCAGTGAGCCACTGGGCAATGAAGAGCATGCTGGATGAAATGTCCAGTTATTCCAGGTCCTTCTGTTTGGTTTAGTTTTGCTCTGCAGACTGTCTTGGAAGTACTGTTTTTGGAGTTCTCCCCTATTTTTGCACACTTTGCTCTTATTGCCATAACTTGGTAACCCCCCCCCGCCCCCCCGCAGGACCAGGGTTTGAACTCACAACCTTGCAGTCTTCAGGCCTTTTTTTTTTTGGTGGGACCATGGTTTGAACTCACGACTTTGCACTTGCCAGGCAGGCACTTGTGCCATGGAGCTATCTCCCCGACCCCTTTATCACTTCTTTATAACTCCTTCTATCAAGTTTGTTTTTCTTCTTCCTATAAAACCCATGTTTATTGTATTACTTATTTATTTTAGATTTAACCCACCTTTTAAAATAAACTATTACTGGATTGGGGAGATAGCTCAGTAGAATAAGTGCTTGCCTGGCAAGGACAGAGTCCTGAGTTCAAACCCCAGTACCACAAAAATAAATAAATAAATAAATAAATAAATAAATAAATAAATAAATAAATAAAATAAACTATTACTACTCTTAGGGAGATTGTTTATGTTTTTGTCAATGTTATGGTGATGTGATCTTTTGTACCTGCCTTCTTTCATGTTTTTGAGATACTGTCAGTTTTGTGTAGATTACCTTCTCCTTTCCCTAATATTAAACTATGCATTTGGCAGAATGTAAGATCTTCCAAGGAAAGCACCAAGAAGTGTAGTATTCTTATACATAGTCGTCTCTGTCAGAAGCAGTTTAGCGGTTGGATTTGCTCAATGTAAAGGATTTGTTGGTAGACATTTAGCCTTAATTGTAGGATTTTATCGCAGGGCTGTTCATTTGCCCCTACTTTCTGGTTAGAAATCTCCAGTGGTTAGAAGGTCTTCTTCCTGCTATGAGGTAAACTCAGTATTTCAAAAATCATTCTGATTTCTACCCACAAAGCATTTTGGAGACGTAACACAACTGAAGTGCTTTCTGCTTCCAAACTTTGCTTTGCACAGTGCTTCTGAGAGCAGTTGTACTTTCCCCACGTGCCAACCACAGCAGCCTGCAGTGGGTACTAGCTGATAGTCCTCTGATCCAGTTCAGACACTGTGGCTGTTCCACACTTCGGATGCCATCAAGGTGAAAAGTTGTCACCTGTACTTCCTACTGGCTATAAATTGGGGGTTCCCATGAACCTACCCCTGCAGCTTCATTACTTTCTTAGGGCAGTTCACAAAGTTCAGAGAATACTTCACCTGTGTTTACCCACTGTAAAATAAGCATATTACAAAAGATACACATGAATAGCCAGATGGACAAGATGCATAGGGTGAGGGGCACATAACTTCTTGGCCTCTCTGTGTATGCCACCCTGTGGACATCTCCATGTGCTCCACTATCTGGAAGCTCATCCAAACACCTGTCTTGTGGGTTTGTGTGAAAGCTGCATGTGGTACTCATTGGAAAACATTGCACCCTTCAGCTCCCCTGTCCCAGTAGGTCAGAGGTGTGGATGAAAATTCCAGCCTTCTAATCAAATGGGTAGTAGGTGACCTGGCAGAGAGTGTTTATGCAGAGGCTATATGAGAGAACAGCAATAACAAAACATTATTACCCAGAAATTCCCCAACATGAAGGAGCTCAGTGTGAGACACAAAGGACAGATGCATGCAAACTTTATGACTGCAACTATCTTAGAGAGTGAAAAATATTGTCACTTGTGGATTTAATTTGCATTTGAATGACATGGTGATATGTATCTTTTTATGGGCTTGGTCTTACATACCTTGTTCAGTGAAATGGCTGTTGCAATCATTTTCCTCTTTTTAAATGAAATATTCTGTCTTATCAAATTGTAAGAATATTTTTTAATAATTTATTATTTATGCGGTACTAGGGATGAACTCAGGAATTTTAAAAATATTTTAGATGCTAGTTCTTGGAAGATGAAATAGAATTTGTTTTTTAGCCTGCCCTGGGGGTGGGGCTTGCACAGCATGTGGTACCAGAAATCCAACCACAGTCCCTGTGGTTGCCTAAGCTTTCCTAAGCAGGCACTTTAGACTGCTGAACCATCTCACTGGCCCTAGATGCCAGTTCTTTATATATAATTTATATGTATTTTGCCCTAAGCATGGCTTATTATTTTACTTTTATTTCCCTCCTTCCTTCCTTCCTTCCTTCCTTCCTTCCTTCCTTCCTTCCTTCCTTCCTTCCTTCC
>PVJA010039094.1:0-19332 GCA_004027025.1 Myocastor coypus | reverse complement strand
AAAAAAAAAAAAAAAAGGAAAAGAATATACTTCTCTTTGGACTAAGAGGAAGCAGATATATACACAGTCAAATGTTTTGCAGTTGCAGTGGCCACCAGTGAAGCTTGTGATGTTGGAGGCTATTGAATCTAAGCCTCCTAAAGCTCATCCCACCAATCTAGCTCTGTGTTTCATGCATTGTAATTAAGGCTTTTTTTTTTCTTGCTGGGGGTCAAGGGCAAGTCATATTACTTTTAAATGAACTGAGACTTGATCACTGATTTCATTTAAAAAAAGACTTTGGCTCTGTTTCGTGGTACTTAGTAAAACCTTTAGTACGAATTACTGGTTTTTAACTCACCAAGACAATTTCATATTACAAAGTAGTAGTCATTGTTCCTTCTGTTTAACTGCTTGAGTCAGCTTAATGATACACCATTAATTATTAAAGTGAGTTATAAACTATTGCATGGTTAGATTCCTTTCCAGCTCCAAAGAGACTTGAAATCAAATCCTCTTTTCAGGTGGTTCTTATGGCTTATGATTCACTTCTTTCTTTACAGTAATTGCTGTAGATCTGAGTAGTGAATACAGTATTTGCACATCTCCCTCCAAAATTTGATCAATCCAGCCATTTTTCAGTTTTATGTTTCCCAGACATTGCACGTTAGTCGTGGTGGCCAGGCACCCTCCATAACTGGACTGCTAATTGCTTTTCTGCAGCCCCTCTTGTGACAGCCTTCCTGGACATTGATTTGTTTAGTCTTAAACAGAATTTTGAGAAGATACAAAACAATTTGTATAGCAATGTATGAGCTAAGAGCCCCTTGTATTGACAAAAACAAACATAATAGGACTGTGTTTTGTATTTAAGCAAGGGAATTATAACTGCGGGTCTGAACATTTCTCTTTGACAAATATGCACGCAGTGAACTCTGCTGGCACAGGCAGTAGAGCCCTGAGAAGGCTGCGGAGCTCCTGGGTAGCACTGCCTCTGGGAACTATGTTAAACTAGTTGGGACACGGTGAAAGAAAGTGAGGTGTAAACCCTCGAGGGCCTGTAGATCACCATCTAGAAAGGTTCTGAAAAGATAGAACATGTCACAGTTTGATCAATAGCCGGAGAGATAGGCTCCAGGGTGAAGACCTGCGAAGACTGAAAACTTAGAGAAATTTGAAGAATTGAATCAATCTCCTAAGAAGGTTCCTGAGGGAAACAGAGAGAGAGAAAATTCAACCAAAGAAGGAATGGTGAGAGTCAGCATTTATCATCCCAAATCTGATGCTGGCCTGTGGCATGTACCGAGTTTTCTAGAGGTCCAGGAGCCTGGTGTAGTAGCTTGATGTGGATACCAGAGGAAATAAAGGGTGGGGCTGCGGTTTTGTTTTTGTTTTTGTTTTTCTGGTACTGGGGATTGAACTTAGGGCCTTGCATGGGGGTTGCAGGTTTCAAAAGCAGATCAACTTGTCCATAGAATACCTCCTGAAAAGGTAGTCTTGTTCTCTTTAGTTACAGCAGAATGGGCTTTTACTTTGAAATACGTATGAAATTTTCTCACAGTTTAAGGTTTCTCTCCTTCATAACTGTCATTGCACATTTAATTAAACCATTGCTTTAATTGGTCATTGGAATTCAAATTATGTTTGTAAAGGAGATAATTCAGTTTAATGCTCCAGCTACTGCTGCAAGTTCAAACATTTATGTTAGAAAAAGAACCTGGCTAAGGAACTTGTGAACTCAGAGCAGATTATAATGCAGTCTGTACCATGAGAAGCGGCTGTGTAAAGCACTCAGGCTGTGAAGAGCCACGTGCCTCTGTGGTCTACGCAGCAAGAGTGCAGTGCTGTGCTGGCCGGCTGGTGTCCAGTCCACAGCAGCGGTGGGCGTGGGTGCAGATGTGGCGGTAGGAAAAGGGAAGACAGGGGCCTCATACAGGGACCGTGTCCCTGGACAAGGAGCCACATGCAGCACTGAGCCCTGCTCCCCCTTGAGTATACACTGTGTGGAGCAGCTCTCAGAGTATTTGCTGTGAAACCCAAGGAGACACCCAGAGAAGAAGCCCAGCAGGAAACAGTGATGAGGGGGAGGAGGAAGGTGAAGGCCGAGCGTGCTAGCTGGCCTGAGCCGACCTGTTCTTCACCATGTGCTTCCTGACCTGCCTCATCTGAGCCTGGTGGCCCAGGGTCCTGGGACAGATCCTGACAACAGCAGTGTGTGGGCCGGGCTGTCATGCTCTGCAAAGAGGTGCAGGTGCTGCCCTGGCCAGAACCATACCCCAGATAGCATCACTCCCTCTCCCCAGGTGCATACTGTGGAACCTTGGGGCGCTGGATGTGACAGACTGCCAGCACTTGGGCCACTGTAGCTCTTGTGCCACAAGTAACACGTTTAAAGCATTTCATAACAGATGTACTTCTCACAAGGACATAGAAACCCTGCTATGCAAAGAATCAGGGGAAAGCAAGATATATTTGAATTGAAATATTGCAAAGTGCATTTTCATGCATGGACATGGACCCCAAAAGATCTGAGAAGCCTCCATTTCTAGGGCTTTTCTGCAGGTCTTCCACCTGTTTAAAAGTCACCTTGAAATATCAGAACTTCCCTTGGAGTTCTGGGATGGAAAGCTTGGATTGGCCCCCTGTGGGTGCTTCCTGCAGTTTATGATTCCAGGTTCAGGCTGGAACACAGCAGCAGGAAAATAAATAAGATGAGGGGTATCCCGCAGGATGAAAGTTTTTCAGGGAAAACCGGTAAAACTGGTATCCTAGCTGTCTGTTAAAACTCAGGCTCCTGTAACCTGGTGTCTGAATCAGTGGAGCCAGAGGGTCCTATTATGCCCCTTCCCAGCCTGCTGTGTCAGGCAGGCTTTAGTACAGGGAAGAGGATTCAGCTTTTGCCCAGAAAAGTGGCTTTTCTACTCACTGGACTTCTGTTTCCATTAACTGGAGGAGAAGGGCATACATGACCTCCACCCCAAGCAGTATGTGGAGGCCAGTCAGGTGTGCTGGTGGCTTTCCCTGTGAACTCCTGCCAGCCGCAGGGCTTCTTACAGCCTTCTAGAGAAACGTCTTACACTGAGGTCCTGTTTGGGCCTGCACCACTACATGGTGTCTCGGGTGTTTCTCTCTTCTAAGATCCTTCTTCACAGGTTCATTTTGGATGGGAAAACCATGGCTGTGGCTCCCTGCAGGGAAGGGTCTTTGCTAGGTCTAGAGGAGCTCTGACATGCATGTCCGGGTGCCTCTACACAGAGAAGAGAAAGCAGAGTCACTGTCCACCATTCCCCATCTCTAGTCCGTGCTCCTAGTCGCTGAAGGATCCTTTACCTTTCCACCAGATTTCCTGCCTGAATATCCCAGGGCCCTTCATAACTGTTACTCAAATGCAGAACTAAAATGTGGTGATGGTATGTTGCCTCTGTTCATTGAGAGGTAAAAGAAGGGTGAAAAGAAAATCAGTTTGGAATCAAGTGCTGGCTCATTTATTTTAAATTAATCTTTTAAATAGAACTGTATTTTCTCAGAATTAATAAGAATTGTTGCTGCTTAATAGAAAAAGATCACATGACATGCTGTGCTGGGTGCATTTGCAGTTGTAGTCCATGCAGGGCCTGTGTGATTTAGTGCATTTAGATGCTTAAAACAATGTATGTTGAAAGACAGTTTGCAGTTAGCTATCATGCATTTATCATGCAAGCCCTTATTTTAAGGAGTTTTATGTGGTTAAGTTGACATTGCTTAATAAACAACTGGATAAGTTAAGCATAACTTAGAAGTCATTTAGAAGTATGAGTCACTTTCCTGAGAAGCCAATACCGTAAGAGAACCAAGGTTGCAAAACAATTACTAGCCTTGCCAAGGGACCCTGGAAATATATTACGGGCATCAGCTAAGAAAACAAAGCAGTAGTGTTTTGCCACGCTGCGAAGAACAAGCTGAGGTTGCTAACCAGACCGAGTACCTATACTGACAATGCCAATTTTCACCTTTGTTTCAGAACAAGGGCCGCTCAAGCCATCAGAGGTAAGACTAACATTTAAGCATTTTTATATAACCTTTGCATTGCTCACTTGAGCAGCCTGGAGCTGCTCCCCTGTCTACTGTGCCTTTTCGAATGAGCAGAAAAAAGCAGAAATACAGGGAGCATCCAGGTGCTGGGGAATGAAGGGAACAGGTAGGTAAGGGGGTTTCCGGTGCTGTCCGGCACTTTGAGCTTGAAGCATAGTAGGAGCGAGGGGTGTGACGCTGTGTATGCAGCAGGAGATTTTCTGCAGAGGGAAGGCAGACGGAGCTCTTGTCGTGGAATGTGCCACTGCCTGCCCTTGAGAAGTCTCACATTGTTCATCTGATGTATTGTCTCACATTGTGGTAGTTTTCCATGACAGCCACCATGCCTAGTGCTGTAGCCTACTGACCCATCCTGCTTCGGTTTAGCAGTGTCACTCCCAGTGTCTTAGACATATGCGACCACTTTGTTCTCACAACAAATTTAGTTTAAAAAACGGAAAAGAATGAAAAAACATGGCTGTTCCTAGGTCAACATTGCTTTCAATGAAGATGTATAAGTTTTTCAGTTTATCCTACAAAAATACTGTAACAGAACCTATAACTGTAACATTATAGCAGAGAAGACTAAAATGTAAAATGTGCATGTTTTATTACATGAACAACAACAACAAAAACCAAATAGTGGAGAATTTCAGAATAAAAGAATGACAAAACTGTTCACCAGATTATTTTAACATGTACCATTCATCTGTCCTTAAAAGTGCTATCAATTTCCAGCACCAACCCAACCAAACAAAAAACCTGAAAACCATGTTTTACAAGAGGTAGCATTGATACAGTTGGTAAAAGTAACGAAGCATACAGCAAGATGCGATATGACACACTCACTTGTGCCTGCCTTGCCTAAGTACCTGACTAGTACAAGTAGGGCAGTAACAAAGAGCGTGGTGGTGTGGAGAAGCTCCTGGCCATGCCGCTGCGGTGTGTGCTTTAGGATCTGCAGCCCACTGTTTCTAGGATCTTTGGATCTAGAGTGTGGAGCGTGCTTGGAGTCGGGGGTCTGCACAAGGAATGCCTAATAAGATCTCTTTCTTTTTTATTTCTTTTCTTTTTCTTTTACTTTCTTTTTTTTTTTTTTTTCTTTTCTACATAAGCCCTTTTCAGCTAAAGTAAGTGAACCTGAGTTTTCTCCCAGCGTCTTTCTCATCAGGCAAAGCTTTTCCAGAGGGCTTTTTCAGCAGAGTGGCCACTCTGGCAAGGGAGCCTTGCTTTTCTTTTCTTTTCTTTTCTTTTCTTTTCTCTCCTCTCCTCTCCTCTCCTCTCCTCTCCTCTCCTCTCCTCTCCTCTCTTCTTTTCTTTTCTTTTCAGGCAGCCTTCCTCACACCCTCACACTGCTCCTAGATTGTTGAAACATTTCTCGTGAAGCGCTTGGCTGTAACTTGTAGTCATTTCACATGTATCCTATTAGAGATGCATGTACACGGCTGTCCCAGGGTGATGAGAAGCATGTGTATTGCAGAAAAAAAAAATGTTCTGAGAGAAGTTTAGTCATTTTCACATGATATTAAATAATTCTCTCAGGCTCTTATACTTTTAAAAACTGAAGATATGCTTATTCATTAAAAGAATTGTTACAGCAATTTTTTTATGTCACATCGGTTTTCGGTGATTTGCTTAAGTCTTGAATATGTGCTATTTTATTTAATGGATGTGTGACTGCACCAATAATCCCTGCTCCTGATGGGGAACGGTGGTAAGACCTTAGGCTGGCCAGTTTACTTAGAAATTTTAGTGGATTTAAGGAATAGCTGCAGGAAGGCATGCTGGAATGTCTTTCCTCCCCTCCAAGCCTGCTCACCCTGAGCAAATGATGAGGCCTTTTTGACAGCTCTGAGATTTTAATTTTTTCCCTCAACTCCAGGATATTTTCTCTCCTCATCCTGGTTTAGAGTTCTCTTCTGTTTCCCTTTTCATAATCATGATTATGATTTTTTATTTTTAGCAGTAGACTTTCTTCTCCAGGCACAGGTCAGGCTCTAATAGCTGTGGATACCTTGGCACATCCAGCTGTCAGCGCTAGCCAGAGCCCCGCTGGCTTCAAGAAGCAGGTTCACCTCGCATATCTATTTTGCAGCTTTCAATCCATTCCTTAGCCTAGTTTAAAACACATGAGCCAAAGCTTGCTTCCTTATGGCAAATGAAACTTTGCTTGTTTTGTTAGTAAAGTCAATGAAGAAAATGCCCTCCTCCCCCAAAGAGCTAAGAAGACAGATTCTTAGATAATGAAAGTACTTTTAAAAAAAGACGAGGGAAGAGGTAATGAGGCAAGACATAATTACAAGTGCTTATAAAATTCCCTTGGTCCCCCACCCTTCTAGAGAGATCAAAGCAGATGCAAGGTTCTAAAGTGAGTCTCCTGGGTCTCAAGGTCTCGGGGTGTCACTGAGCTCCCTGGGCCACTCTGCCCTGGTCCTTCTCACTCTCCTCACCTGCCTCTTGGGTGCAGGGCCCTTGCAGCCTCGGTCTGGGCTCAGGAACACAGACCAGGGAGGGCCGGGGATGCCAACAGGACAGCGGGTTTGACATTTTAAAGTTGTTCAGATATGTCCCTTATTTTTACAATATCCTTTTCATATTATAAATTACAAAAAAATTCTCAGACTCTCCAAATGTACGTGGTCTAAGTAGCCGAAATTCCCTCATATTTAAAAGTTTTTCTTCTTTAATGCATAGTTCATTCCACTGCTGACCCTTCCTGTAAAAAGTTTTTGTTTTCTGAGTGACAAATTTCAGTGCCTTTTCAGAATGAAAAAATATAAAACACAAGCAGCATGGATGTTCCCACTGTTCCAGATATGCAGCAGTTGGGGAAAGCGGTTCCCTGAGTGCAGGAGCCTGGGCCCAGGCTGGCAGTATGTCTGTCTCCAAAATTAAAGAAAAAAAAAAGTAAAGTAATAAGTTGGTAAAATTTCTCTTTTGTGTAAATTTAAACTTTCAAACTTTCACAAATTAATGATGGAAATAGTGTGCTATCACTCAACCCGTGCCACATGGCAAGACCTGTTTCAAGCACTGGACATAGATTTGCTAATTCTCATGCCTGGTTCTATGAGGTAGTCCTATTCCATCCCCTTTTTATAAGTAAGGAAACTGAGGCACAGAGCTGTACTGAATTCGAACTTAGTCTCACACTCTAATTCATAGCTCCCTGTGGTGTGTTGCCAGTTTTAATCTTAAAATAACAAGAATGTTGTTCTTAAGCTTATGCTCTTTTTTTACCATTTCAGTTTGTAGAGTCTGAGTACTGCAATGTGTTGTGGGATTCTGGAACAGACCAAGTAAAATGTTGAATTCTGTTCCTGGACCTCAAAACTTTTGAAAGCAGGAGGTGCAAAAGGATCAGTTTGAACACATTCTGTGGTATTTTACGAAGGTCTCAGATATGTTGACACTGAATAGCATCTAGATTGCCATCATCATACATTTTCCTGCTGAAAATATTGGCAGTAGTATAGTTCAATGCCCTTTATCTAGAGAGCTTCAAAAAGTTTCATAAACTTTGAGGTGGTCATTTTCTTCTTAGAAAGTTTTCTTTCATAGTATCTAATGCAGATGTGTCCCATGGTCCTTCTTGCTGTGGCTGTTGGCTGGCTTCCAAGAGGCCCTGGCTAATGTCCCCGTCTTGTAGCCTCTCTGTGTCTTGTGCTTTTTCCAGTACAGGCGCCCATCTTGCTCCACAGAGCTTCCTATGATGAGTTGGACAATCTTGTTAGTCTTTTACACATGCATTTTAAAAGTATTTAGGGTAAAAATAAAAATTAAATTTCTAAAGCTTTGCCAGTTTTCTTTCACCAGAGAATGCAAGAATCTGCTGGATATGGCACTCAGACCCCACAGAAAACTAAAGACTCCTTTTTAGACATTTAACTTGTGAATGAGAACAACTTCCTCAGGAGCCCTAGGAAAAGCCTATGGCCCGAGTGCCCAGTGGACCTAGCGCCCTCCAAATGAAAACAAGCCTTAACGCAGTATGCACAAAGAAAAATTGCTTTTTTGTGACTCGATTTCTTACCCAGTTTTACAATAAAAATTGAAAAATCAGGTCCAGCTCAGTGAGACTGCTGGAGATGGTAGGTAGGACAGAGTTCAATGCTTATGAAACCAAAGGTGTGACCAGGCATTTTCTGTAATTTCTGTGAGGCTCTGCCGGCTCCTGGAGTCCTGTGCAGTTGGCTTTCTTGCCCTCCCTATCCCACCTTGCAGGCCAGCTTGGGTTTATTTTCACAGTATTCCAGCACATTGTAACTAAGACATCCTTTTTATGGAAGTGCTTGCTAAAGTCAGAGCTTTGGATCTTTGTTTTGAGGTTGTTTATCTTCCTCAGTCTCCCTTTGTCAGGCCCCAGAGCTAAGGTAGAGGTTTATTAGATCTGCTGTTTCTGCTAGGAATATTCTCCCACCATAAGTGGCTGCCTGGGCTTTGCTTTTTTTTTTTTTTTTTTTTGTAGTCACTCTGACATAAAAACAAACAAGTGAACCTCCCCACGGGAGGAAAAAAAAAAAACACCTGGATTTAGTAGTATCTGGAGGCAGGGAACAAAAATACTTTCTCTTAGTATTATAGCTGTGGTTCATGAAATATGATGATGTTTAAGTGGAAGACTTCTGTTAAAATGCTATAAAAGCAGCTTTAAAAGCTGTATTTTGTTCAAATTTAGTCATGCTTTTAACTGGAAAAAAATTCCAGCACTCATTGTCCTTCCACAGTATAAGAGTGAATGTGATTTCATAATGCTGAATAACCAAAACATTTCTGTTCTGTTTTGTTTTACCTTTCTACACAGAGACCAACCAATGGACTCCGGAGGCCTCCCCGACAGGTGGATCCAGGTGTGTTTCTAAGTGTGCGTTTTAAAGGACTGCAGTCAGGTGATTATGAAAGTTTATGGGAACTGCTGTGGAAAGTCAGGCGGGCAGCTGGTCTTTGTTCTTTGCCATCTGCTCCACACACTGAGGGAGGGAGGTAAAGGTCTCAACTGTAAATCATTCACATGAGGAATAGCCCCAATATCACGTTCTCTATAATCAACGGTTGAGCTGGTTGTTCACTGACAGAAGAGCCGTGGTGAGCCTGGTTAATGCTAACATTTCCAGAAGTCTCTTTCTCTCCTTCCTCCTGAATCTGATGAGAAAACTCACCAGTAGACTGGGACCTCAAAAATCACCATTTTTCCAAGGGATGAGGGGAGAGTGTACAACTGGTTGCTTCCCCATGTAGGAAAGTTTCTCCATCCTGTTTTCAGACAGTTCTGTAACAGAAGCATGGCTTAAGGACTTCATAAATGAGTGTCTTTCCTGGAGACCTATGAATTACCTACAGAAAGAACTCAGTTACGTGCTACTTAACTTTGTGAGGTCTACCCTGTCATTATGTTGGCATAATAATATTTTTTCATCCATTAAGCAGTGCTTTTCCACAGTTTAATTACCAAATATTTTGCTTTGTACAGGATTCCACTATTGAGGTAAGAGGTCTTCTTAATGAAGTACATGAACTTGACAGTTGATCAGGTGAACATGCGCTATGGGAGAGACTTGCTGAGAAGCACTCCGCGTTATGTATTTTGTGTTGTCATCATCAGCAGTGTTCATCTAGTTGTAAAGCTGGGTTTTCAAAGCCTCATAGCTTTCAGCTGAAGCCACACCCAGGGCAGCCCTGCAGGTTTATGAGCTGCTGGAGATTTACAGGCGCTTTGTTGCCTCTGGCTAGAAATTGCCTCACTTGTATCCTGAGCTTAGTTTAAATCTTCTAACTGTAGTACAAAAAAATTGAGGTCATTAAAAAGTAAGATTTTGGTTTGTTTTATAATAGTTCTTACTTTCCCAAGGCAAAACCCTTTGCTGAGGATTCTAAAATAATATTTAGAAATGACTTATTCTACTGAAGACTAGTGTATGACCATAAGCATATTCTTTTATTTTGTGTAAGTTGTACTTCTTTCTTCTCACCTTCATGACTGTCATTTTATCTTATTTATTATTATTATTATTACTTTTTTATATTTTAGGGAAGGGTTTACAGTGTGTTCAGGGTCTCACTACTAGATCAGACTCATAGTGATCCACTTGTTTTCAGCTTCCCAAGAACTGGGATTACAGGTGTACGCCACTACACCCAATCTCAATTGCCTCTCATGGGACCCCAGGTGCTGGGCCAGCACAGCAGGCCTGGGGCTTCAACCCTTGGCCCCTGTGTCTGTTTTCAGGTGCCTTAATCTGCTGAGCTATTTGGCCAGTGCTATAGCTGTCATTTTAAACATTTTATTTCTTCTATGGGCATTTATCAGTAGGAGCACATTTGATGCTTACCAATTTATATCAAACATTTTTAGTTTCTTATTTACAGGAAAATACAGTAAATTCACAGCTTGTAAATATAGCCAAATAGAGTACTGAAAAATAAATTTTTGCCTCTTTCTCCTAAAGTTGATGGTTTTGTATAGGTGCTGGTTTTGTGTAGGTGTAATTAATTTACATAAAGTAGTTCTCGTTTTTCCATATTTAAAGAATAGATGACTTTCTACTGAGGTTGCTGATGAGGTAGTAACCATCTCCTCCTTTATCCCTCTGTGGGCTATGCTCGAATTACATGGAAAATGATTGGTTGATTTGTGTATCTCTGCCTCTTTCCCCTGGTAAACCACGAAGCTTCTTTTGCAAAGCTAACCGTGCCTGATCAGCATATTCTGTTGTTACTGATGTGGCCGTTGATTAGCAGGTTTTCATGTTTGTAGACAGATGTTTTATTCCAGATGCTTAAACAAAGGATCGGTACCACTAAGATATTGGGGATAATCTGCTTCCCAGATGCATTATTTGTTGTTACTGCTTTTGCTATGAAAGTTCCTTTGAATTTGGATGGCTTTCCTTATTTTTAGCTAATGTAATTGACAATTCTGGTACTAGGACTGCTTTCCAGGGTCTCACTAGGATGGCTGGTAGGAAAAAAAAAAAAAAAACATGATGCCAGGTGTAACTGCTCCTCCATCAGGCCCAGATCTCAGAGCCCTCAGTAAATGTAAGTGCTATATCTTTTCCATAGCCCTTGTATATTGGCAGAGAACTTAAGGCAGTTTTCTGTGGGGTCGGAGGTGCTCACCAGGGGTTTGCTACATGAGTTGATGACTGACTGTACACTTTTTCTGGAGCTGTTGGCCGTTTTGCTTTTCTGTTTCTCTGTTGATAGATTAATATGCCATCCCATCATCTAGAAGTGGAAAGGATGGCTCTAAGCTTGTTGTCTTGGCCAGGAACTGGACCAGCCCATACTTGTTTGAAAGACTTTCAACAGTTTTTCTTCCCTCTGTTTTGCAGTGTCCATGTCTATAAAGGAGACTGATACATCAACTTTAGAATGTTGATACAGCATTGAAGGATTTACTACATGCAAAATAATTTTGAAAGGACCCAGTATATAATAAATGCTAATTGGTAGCAATTATTAAACTAATTAATAATTGTATCAAAGCATATTATTTACTGTTGGGCATTTTGTCATGTGGAGAATGCCAGTTGTTCCCTGTAAACAAAACTGAAGTTTTGTGTTGAATTTCTGTTGAAGTGAGGATTTTCTAATCGCTGTCATTCTCACATTGGCTGCTTTTCTATTACCTGATGGCTCCCATGATCTTTGCTTAACAACAGACAAAATCAGCAGTAGCGGCTGAGAGTTTTGTTGGTCAGCTACTAGTGTCTGGGTATCATGAAGAATTGCAGAACTCTCAAGGTTGCAAATGTATGCCATGGGTTCTCCTCCAACCCAGAGCAATGGGAGCCATAGGTTTGCTTTGTGGCTTGTTACCATATTTGAAGCATTAATTCTATTAATAATTGTTGTGGCTCTTTATAACAGCTTTTGCAAGTGACTGTACTTTATTTTTTCTTGTCTCCTATTATGTGCTATTAAACTTATCAACTTAAAGTCTTGACTGCTTTTATAAAAATAGTAATGTGTTAGATGCAAATTATTGAGTTACTTAAATAGAGCAGGTTATTTGCATCAGTTTGTTCATTTCTTCCTGAGACAGATGTTTGTGTCAGGAAAACAACACTTGTAGCAGACAGATCAATTATTTCAGGAACACGGAGGTGCTAGGCCTTTTTCAAGAGCATGAGATCATAAATTTCAAGAAAATCTGAGAACTAGTGTGATATTTTTCACCTAAAGTGGCATTCAAGGTCAGAGTTACCAATTAAATTTTAATACTGAGATTTAAAAGTTTCTTTCTAGCTAAGCATAGAAGATCCAAGATTTATTTCCATTTGCATGAGGTAAATCTGTAGGCCAGGGCATGTGTTCTTTCCACTGAATTCGTATTTTAATCTATCATACAGTTATCTTGCATTTGTATTTGTCATGGCATTCTGTTTTAAGTCCACAGTTGTTAGATTGTTAAAAAAAAAAAAAAACCCAAAAAACAATACAGCCCACTGCTCTGTATTGTACTGCCTAAGATTAGATGGAGTGGTAGGGCCTGTGTAGGCAGCGCACGCCCTTTCAAAGGTTAAGGTACTCTATGATTTGTGATAACCTTGAGTAGTAAGTGTACAGATAAAGGTGAAATGGACAACTCCTTTCACAAAGCCAAGGCACATCTGAGTTCCTTATTAAAGTCTTGATTACAGCCAGGCGTAGTGGCACACGCCTGTAATCCCAGCACTGGGAGGCTGAGGCAGGAGGATCAGTGTGAGTTCGAGACCAGCCTGGGCTACAAAAGTGAGCTCAAGGCCAGACTGAACTGCATAGTGAGACCCTGTCTCAAAAAGACAAAAAAAAAAAAAAAAAAAAGTAAAGTCTTGATTACAACAAGTCGCCTATGCCTGGAAAGGCTGGGCTCCTCCTTACCGACACCCTCACAGAGAGATCTCCAAAGATGGCCACTTTCTCTTTGGTGCACGTGGTTGATGTATGTGGGCAGCTGTGTTCGTGTGTGAAGAAAAGAATTCAAGTAATCTTTCTTTCTCTCTCAACTTTTGCTCTTATATGACACTAAGCATGGCGATGCCATTAATTATAAAACCTCTACTCTTGCCACAAAAAGAATTTATGTTTTCTGCCCTGGAGAGGAACAGGTACCAGCACAAAGTTTGACTGCATAAATATAAATGTCAAAGTTTTAGCACTATGTCCTACCTTGTATGTGAACCTATAATGGTGTGGTGTAGTGTTGTTCAGAAAGTGAATAGTCTTATAAAAATTCTGCAATTACATAGTACATGACAGAAAACAAAATTAAAAATATGAGCAGATTATTTTTTAAATGCAATGATGTTTTTATTTATGTAAATCTTTATTTTATTTATTTATTTATTTATTTTTTTGTGGGACCAGGGTTCAAATTCATGACCTTGTACTTACTAGGCAGGTACTTGTGCCACGGAGCTATCTCCCCAGCTCCTTCATTTAAATTTTTATGCTGGTTTATTGTACTGAATTATAATTTAATGTGATTCTCTTTGGTAATCTAATGTCAAAGCATTGCTAGGTGTGTGTGAGACCTAGGCAGAGCTGTTGGGCTCTTTTAGATTTGCTTTAACATATTATCAATTTGCTCAATAGAGAAAAATTTACAATTTACTTTCCAAGTAGGATACACTGATGAGCAAAGTAGCAACCCGGTATTTTTAAATAAATGATCTAAAAAAAAATGCTTTCTTTGCTTTTTAAGGGAAAAATTACATTCTTGAAGGTTTTAGCAAACAAGCTTTTGTCTCTAATGAATAAGTAGCAGTTTTCATAAAGTAATATTTCTATATTCATCAGTCAAACCTATTTCTGTCTCTTCTGTCACCTCCAAAACTAATTTATCATCAAATATAAATCCTAATCTAAATATTAGGAGCAAAACTGTGAATGTGGAAAAATACTTTTCACACTGAAAGAAATGAACTTGAGAAAACTAGGACAGCAGAGCCCGGGGATAGGATTCACTGCAGAGAAAGGAAAAGTCCCGGCCAGGAACTGTGCAGGGCAGCACACTCAGTTTTATAAAGCAGCTGATTTTTTTCTGGCTTCTATTAAGCTCTGAACAGTAAGGCTAGTTTTGTACGAAGGCCATTGATCCCCTTGTAGTTATTTTCAGGACTACCTTTCCCACTCCCTTCACTGTGATAGCAGATTTCTGAAAAATGCACATCACAGTCCAAGCTCATGTCTTTCTTTGCTTGAGGATTCTTTTCCCCTTTCAGCTCACAGAGCAGCGCTCTGGTTGCCTGGCGGGTCTGTACATGCCTTGGCAAGCCAGGTTTTTTTTTTTGTTTGTTTGTTTTGTTTTTACAGTGCTGAGGTACTTTCAGAAGAGGAACAAAGAGGGGATGAATGCTTGAAGAGGTGCTTGGGTGTTCTTTTAGGTGGCAAACAACAGCATCACTAGTATGTGTATGTGTGTGTGTGTGTGTGTGTGTGTGTGAGAGAGAGAGAGAGAGAGAGAAAGAGAGAGAGAAAGAGAGAGAGAGAGAGAGATGGTGTACCAGTGGTTGAGCCCAGGCTTTAACACTGAGGTGCCTCCCCAGCCCACTTGTATTTTCAATTTGAGACAGGATTTCCCTAACTCTCTCAAGTTGCCCAGCTGGACAGATGCTTGGCATTCTCCTGCCCTGGTCTCCCGGAGTGAATGAAAGTGGTTACTGAAATTTACCAAACATTTGGTACATTGTGTACACAATCTTCTTTAAAATGCTTCTTGGCTTGCAAGAGCAGATCCAGCCTGCCTTTCCTCTTCAGTGCCTGTCACTCTGCTAGGTGAACACTATTTCATTTCACAAGAGTATGCCATGGCAAGTTGCATAGAGACATAGAGACACTTCAGGATTTTCCTGTGGACCAATGTTGGTTTAGTGCTTAGGTCCAAAGTTGTAAATGCAAGGAACCAACTGAGGCGGAATTTGCTGACTTATGTTAACAGCACTTCCTGCCAAGGACGTCCACCCGACATCAAGAGAGGCAGCCTTGATAACTCCTTCTTTAATATCATGAGAGTTCCCCATAAAATACTGAGAATGACTGTCAAGTGAACTGGGCTGTTAGGGCGCACAGAAGGGGAGTTTCTGTCAGAACGACTCTGCTGGCAATTAGTTTCCTTTTAGCAGAGCCAAATCACATTAAGTTTTAAAATTTTAACCTGAATGAAGGGAAAAGCTCATGCTAGATTCTCACAATTTTTATGGATTACTTTTCTTTTGAGATTAACTTGAGGGGGTCTTGGGGATACAGATATTAGACATACATGGAAGTTTCCTCACTCTTGATTAACTTGGAGTTTTGCTGAAGAGAAGTGTAGCGTGTTCATGGCAGTACTGTTTTCAGTCTGACAGACCACCCAAGGGCGTGGCACTGCCCTGTGGACAGCGTAGTGGTGATGAATGGAGATGGGAGAGAATTTATTGTGAATGAATCAGGAGGTACACAGGACAAGGAGGCAAAATGTCCAACGGATATTTCAGCAACGGTAATTTTACCTGAAATACAGATATTTAAATGAAGCTACCAATTTATTACCAGGCTTGGATCAATTTAGGACTCTGTCACCCAGAATGCTTTTGTTTATGAATCCATTTAGGGTAGTTTAAGGAAAGAGAAATGAAGGCACCCCAATTCTGGGTAACCAGCAATTGCAGGGTGTTGGCCGCAGGCAGCCTGAGGTCCAGAGACTCAGCACAGCTCTGCTCGTGGTTCTGCTCTCCCTGCTGAGTTTCTCGGAGGCGCCTCTTGTAGGCTGCTCTCCTGTGCAGTTGACCCAGGCTCTGAGCGCAGTGTCCTCCTAGCTAGAGAACCCACAGTAGACTTCTCCCCATACAGCTGCCAAAGCCCTGAGCAAGCCCGGCCCCGCCTGGAGCGCGTGCTCTTCCCAACGCAGCTGCTGCCAGGGTACAGGGATCACTTAGTGGGGTGGCTGCTCCCACTCCCCAGGAGGGAGCAGGGTAGACCTGGTCTGTCCATATGGAGTCGGTTGCTAAACATGCGGGGGTGGGGTGGAGAGACACTTGGTTTGGGCAAATTGTGGTGAGTCTTTGGTATTGTATGCAGGGGTGGTTTTCAGATGATTCATCTTTGGCCTTCTCGTGACTTGGGGCCCTTGGCACTCCCGCATTCTCCATTTTTCCACTTGTAGGCTCTTCTGTTTGATGGCTTTCTAGTATTGAAATAAGTAAAGCTGGTGCAGTGTACTAAGAGAAGAAGTGAGATTCCTGACAACGGTGGCCACTGAACTGCAGTTGTGGTGGAACAGCTGCTCCTGCGCTGCTTTGCACCTGATGCTCTGAGAAGGTGCCACTGTGGCTCCATGCTAACATACTCTGCATTAGGTCAGTCTGGTTCATCCCACAAGAGTGGGCAGGCAGGGCCCAAGGCTGTGTGTTTTATGGGAACAGAAGGGTTGAAAGATCCTGCCTCTGCTCTGAAAGGTCAGGGAGGGTCAGAGGAGGCAGCCCTCAAGGCAGCACGTTTACTGAAGCTGTGGCAGTAAAGGAGTAAGGAAGAAGAAGAGAAAGAGGAAGAGGAAGAGGAAGAAGAAGAAAGAAGAAAGAAGAAAGAAGAAGAAAAGAAGAAGAGGAAGAAGAAGAGGAAGAGGAAGGGGAAGGAGAAGGAGAAGGAGAAGGAGAAGGAGAAGGAGAAGGAGAAGAGGAAGAGGAAGAGGAAGAGGAAGAAGAAGAAAGCTGAGCTTGGTTTATATTAAGCACATCGCATCCTCAGCATTTCTTGGTACCAGAGGCAGCCCCATGCCTGAGATTCTGTAGTGGGGTGGGTCATGGTTTGGGGCCTCTGCCTCCACTTGCTAGCTGTATAACTTTAGGAGATTTCTCCTATAAAACTGTCTCCAAAGTGGGGATAAGGGGAGTAGCCGCCTTCAAGCGTCCTTATAAGATTAAATGGAAAAAGAAGCTGTTCACACAGTGTGTGCTCTGTAAATGATGGCAGTAGCGATGGGCATGGCTGATGCATTCGCATCCCTGTATTAGTTTTATGTTGCTATGCAACAAGGTACTCTAAATTTCTCAGTTTAAAGTCAATCACACACGTTTATTGTGTCAGCTTTTGTGAGTCAGAAATCTGCACGTGGCCTCCTTGGGTTCTCTGCTTCATCTTCTTTCAAAGCCTCACTCGAAATGTTGGCCAGGGCTGGCTTTCTCCTGGAAGCTCACCTGGGAAGGGCCCATTTGCAGACATCTGTGGCTGCCAGCGGGATTCCTTCCATGTGACCTGATGAGCTGCAGGCCTTGGTGCCCAGCGCGCACTGCAGGAGGTCCTGTGCAGTTGCTCCCTGCCTGGTGCTTTCTGAAGTGGATGCTTGTGGCTTCATTGTATGCAAGCCAAGGAGACAACGTGCTCTCCTGTCACAGGAGAAGCTAAAGTCTTACATAGTCATGAAAGTGTCATCTCATCCTGGATTGTTGAGGTTTCCAGAAAGGAACAAAATCTAAGTGTGGATGCTTCGCCCAGGCTCATGGAGCATCTGGCTGTGCCAAGCTCGACCAGAAAGTATTTGGTTCTGGAGATCCTTCTAGAGCTCCACTGTGCACACTATTTACACTAGGCTTTGGATAGAGAAAAGCTCTTGGTCCTGAGGTCCAGCTGTGTAGCGCCATGCAAGTTAGCAGTGGGATGAGGAGGGTTTGGGAGAATGTATTAGTGGCTGTTGTTACCACGCAGATTTATCCGTGATTTTATTTTATGCATTGTTAATTTTGAAAATGTTAATCTGAAATTGCTACAGTATTTCAATTAATTTGGACGATTAAAACTTAGCGACAGAAGAATCCCTCGCAGAAGATAAGGCAGCTAATTAGAGGTTCTGAAACAAACAACTGTAGACACTGGCACCCAGTGAGCTGGAGGTGACACTTGGCAGAACTCGCTCTGCTTAACACTTTTAAGTGGGAAGAATGATTTCTGGCAGTCTAAATATTAAACTTGAATGCAGTTGAATTTTTATGCAAGCTACTTTAAGTCATTAACATTTTAATATATAATTCTTAAATATTATAGAATTCTAAAAAACTGCCTTCAGGTTAACTTGTCATGTTGTCTTTTGGATTATTACGGTAGTGGCAGAAATATGATAGGTATTTATTGCCCATATTATTTAAAGGTAAGAAAGTGTATACTTTTATGTAACTACCTTCTTTGATAAGTAGCATTTTACATTTCGAGAATTTTATTGTTAGAAATTCAGAAAATAGAAGTCAGTGTGGAGTGGTAGAGTGGACAGAGGCCCGCCTTTGCCTCGTATGTGTAACTACCCGTGGCACTTGCCCCTTGTGGTGCAGTTCTTCGTGGTGCATACTTACTTTGTGTAGAGCCACATGTTTGTGAAATGTCGGTATTTTTCAATTTGGTATTCTGCTTTTATCACTTAACTTTGTTTCATGAGCATATTTGTTTATTCATTTGCTCATTCAACCATTTGACAAATATGCAGATCCGGTGCTAAGTTTACAAGAAAGAGCAAGATGTGTTTTTACTTACACAGAACAGAGTGTCAGGAGGGAAAAGAAGCCTGAGGATTTGAGTTCATGGAAATTCAGAGGACTGGGCCTAAAGGGGGCACAGACCTCGCCCATGCCGTCCTGGGGGAGGGAGGTCTGCACTGAAACCCAAGGCACGAGGAGGGGGCAGAGAGAGAACTGTCAAGCTCAGAGGGATGCAGGCCAGGGGCAGCTTCAGGAATGCCCCACTGTGGGCAGGAGCAGGACAGGTGGGAGCTGAGAGTATGTGCTGATTGTGAGCAGGAGTGAGGGGAACCAGGGTAAGGTCTTTTTAATTCTTGCCGAGAGATTTGATGTCATTTGAAGGGTAGGTTGAGCTCTTGAATAGTTTAGAGAAGTAAGAAGGTCAGCTGGGATTGACTGAGAAGATCACTCTAGTTATCATGTGAAGGGTGTCTTGATTATTAAATGTACTCCAAATATAGGAGATATTTGCATAGTTTTTATTGGAGATTAATTTTTATTATTTTAGTACTACTTTGAGGAAATTGGATATATTTGCCTATATGCCTGATTTAATTATTCAAGAATAAGGTCCCCAAGTTGAGTGTGGTGGTGCATGCTTGTAATCCCAGCACTTGGGAGGATGAGACAGAAGGGTTACTGTGAGTTCAAGGCCAGCCTGGGCTACAAAGTGGATTCAAGTCCAGCCTACAAGCCGGGCGTGGTGGCTCACGCCTGTAATCCCAGCACTCGGGAGGCTGAGGCAAGAGGATCGGTGTGAGTTCGAGACCAGCCTGGGCTACAAAAGTGAGCTCAAGGCCAGCCTCAACTGCATAGCGAGACCCTGTCTCAAAAA
>PVJA010039093.1:0-19356 GCA_004027025.1 Myocastor coypus | reverse complement strand
GAGCATGTAGTATTG
The DNA here is from genome assembly GCA_004027025.1 of Myocastor coypus. NCBI lineage: Eukaryota > Metazoa > Chordata > Mammalia > Rodentia > Myocastoridae > Myocastor > Myocastor coypus. The sequence goes on along the minus strand of PVJA010039093.1, from coordinate 19,341 downwards.
TTTTCCAACCTTTAACTTTAAGCCTATGAGTTTCTTTACGGGTTAAATGTGTTTCTTGTATGCAGCATATTGTTGGGCTCTGTTTCCTTATCCACAAGAAAACTACTTTTAAATTAAAATGTTATCAGTACACCTGAGAATTACATCCAATGCAAACTGACTCTTTTCAGTTATATTTCCCTTCTTTAAGTCTTTCCGTGTGGTAACAGCTCCGGTGTTGGCCCCAGCTTCGGCCCATGCGCTTCACCCTCACTTCACTCTTGAGTACAAGCAGAGCTCTCCCCTCAGTCTCACGTTGCATGACAAGGTCTGCCAGGGCGCCTGATATCTGAGGATCTGTATCGTTCATACACTGTATCACTTCATCCACAGACCGGGTTGAAGGGTCCTCAGATAAGTCAGGTACAGCTGTGTAAGTCGGAGCTTCATTTGTACTCTCCATTTCAAATGCAGCTTGACAATAACTACTGATGGGAGCTGGTGACTTGGTCTCAGCTAGTGGTGAACTTGAGATGCTTGGCTACTTTTGAGGAAAATCTCATGGACTGAAACATGTGTAAGACTGCTACAGACAGGATTCAAATGATCACCTGAACTTTACGGCGAATTCTTCAATATTTCCAATTCTTCCTTTTTGGGCATCTTTTGCCTCTAGAGACAATGGTTGTTTACAAACAGGCAGCATTATTCTGTGCTGTTTAGGAGAGACAGGAACCACAGAAGGTACAGGTTTCTGAGGAGATCATTTCAGGCTTTGCTTTTCTGGTATTTCTTCTTTCACTTTTTCTGTAATCTCACTACTAGGGAGGCTGAAAATAGGAGGACCACTATGAGTTTGAGTTGCACAGTGATTTTTATCATATCCCTGTCATATTCTGCTCAGCTTTGAGTATGACCCCTGTCAGAGCTGAAAGGCTGGCTACGCCAGTGGTTATCGCACTGCAGGGCCCGGCACAAAGTCTCAAGAAAGTGAAGAGCAAAGGATACACTATCCACCAGAGGCAGCTGGATGGAATGAGTTTGCCCATCAAAGAAGGCAGTTATCACTTCTCCTCAATGATTATCTGGCTTAGGAAACCCAAAAACAGTCTTTGACCCAAAGGCAGAATCCACACAGACTTGTGCAGTTTGCCTGAGTACCACATTTACAGGGCCTGGGCCAAAAGGATCAGGCAGCTGCTGAATTCTCCTTGGGTCCAGGTAAGGGCCAGTGTTTCCATATATATATATATATTTGTGTGTGTGTGTGTGTGAGACCCAGGTTCAGACGCATGACCTTGCACTTGCCAGGCGGGCACTTGTGCCATGAAGCTGTCTCCCTAGCCCCCATGTATGTTTATATAGACCCAGACTGTAGATGTCATGATTTTAGACGGTGCAGGATTGATGGTCCTATCGTGTGAAGTTCTTGTCAGTGTTCTTAGAGAGGCTGTACAGGTTAAACACAGCATGGGAATAGTTTTTTTCTTTTTTTCTGAGCTTTGACCTTTCCTCTTTGGTGTATTTTTATAAGAACTGCCCTTCTTAGGGGCTGCAGTAGGTCCAGATGGTTTAAGTCAGGCAGATTTGAGCTGTTGTGTTGACAATATTACAGCAGTTTCCTGTGGAGACTGCATTGAATTCTGGGTTGTGTCAGAAGGGGAAGATCCTATTTTTTTCTATATTCTTGGCAATACGAACCTGATTCCCTAGTGGTTGTAATACATGTCCATCAGGCAACACCACCCAATTGGAAAATTTCTCTAGAACAATACTTGCACCAGCAGTCAAATCCTCCACTCCAGCCATCAAATGTGATATAAATTTCATCTCCTTTAGTAGCTCTAATTGATGCTGACCAGACGAAATATGGGTTCTGTCTGTCAGTAGCTTCAATTTTCATTCCCACTTTAAAATTATTTTAAGGGTTTTTTTTTTTTTTTTGGTGGGATCCGGGTTTGAACTCACAACCTTGCACTTGCCAGGCAGGCACTTGTGCCCACGGAGCTATCTCCCTGGTCCCATTTTCAGGAGGCTTTGGTGGTTCCTTCTTGAAAAATGTTGCAAGTGCCAGCCACCTCAGATGCTACTAACATTCACAAAATAAGGGCTTCCTACTTCATGCTGACTTTGAAGTCAGTAGCAGGTGGAATCTTAAACCGTCTGAAGTACTCTGGAGGAATGCTTAGCATCCAGTCTCTTTCAGACACACATCCCAGTCAGAATCATCACTGTGTGCAGATGTAGTTGAATGGGTCTTCTCTTGAGTCTCCTTTAATTTTTTTAAAGTTGCCTGAAAATTATTTATTTATTTATTTACTTACTTTGAATAAGAAATAACCATGTGACAGTTTCAAAACACATTACTACTATATTCCAAATATTTGATACAATACATATTGTTGTCCTCCTAGTAGTTATACAGAGCATAGGGTGTAGACATGATAATTTTTCTAATCATTACTGGTACAAAAAATTTCTCCTCACTGAACTAAGAGAAAGTAGTTCTATATATAATCCAGTGTTCCATAATTGCAGTGGGTTATTGGCAGAACTGGCAATGTTGGAAGCTGTTGATTTAAGCCTTTTACAGCTCAGCATACTAACCTAGCTTTACTTTTTATGCCTCGTGGTTAAATTTTTCTGCTGGATGGTTAAGGCCAAGTTAAAGCAAGACCTGTATAACAAAACATGTAATTTTTCTATCTCCCAAGGTCAGTCAAATCCCCTCAGGATTTACTTTGAAACCATGCACAGTGCTTTGTAGAACTGCTGTCAGTGTCAGCCATCTGGATGAGTTGTGACCATTGTTTGACCAATTTGCTCTCTGTGAAAGCCTGAGAAAATGTTTTCTCTCCAGGTGAATCTCCTTAGGCACACTATATATCGTCAATCCTTTTTCTCTGGAGTTCCATAATCTCCTTGAACAGAAAATTTGGGAAACCATTGAGTTATAGGATGTTATAGCACAGGTTCCCTTATGTCCTGAGTCCTCACTGACCTTGAAGGACTAGGGCCAAAATATTGGCTATCCTTGTAGACCTTCTTTTTCTCTAGTTTTTGGTCTGTAGACTTATATTCTTTTTTTTTTTTTTTTGTAGACTTATATTCTTAACCTTCCAGAAGAAAAGCTTAGTGATGCTATTACTCTATATCATAGGTATTTGAGGTTTTGAGGTTAACATCACTGTCTTTCCAAGTATCAAACATCTTAGACTTAACTTGCAATTGGTATTATCTATCAATCATTGATATTCTAATAAATATCTATAGGATGTGATAAAGGCAGTTACACATTTTTACACAGAAACTTGAAATCTAAGCATATACAAAATTGTAGCCTGTCAATCCTACGGTATCTAATCCCTTACTCTCATTTAATACCCTTTTTTATTTTCTTGTAAACCAACCATTTACTTGAGAGAGTGTATAGCAGTAGCTGAAATTACACTAGAAGCAGCACACATATAAAAGACCAAGATGACAGGCATTCCAAGCATAGTTTTAGTGTTACACATTGCTATCCTCGGTGTGACAAACCTTTTGGAGGTTCTTAGAACCATTACCTAATTCATCCTGTGCACGCTTCTTCTCTTGCAATGTTTTCTGCGTTTTCTGCTTGCAGTCACCTCATTGTTTAACCCTTAAGTTCTTGAAGCTGAATTATGCCTCTCCACTTTCATCTCTTCTTTTGAGTTCTTACACTAGGGAGACTATGGGATATTTACATATGTAGGTCTGTTTTATTTCGCTTATAAGAATATCTTCAAGATATATCCATTTATATATGAAGTCTTCTAGTTTATCATTCTTTATAGCTGAATAATATTCCCTTGTATGAAATACCACATCTTTTTCAACCACTCTTCAGATGATGGGCATTGTGGTTGTTTCCAAGATTTGTCTACTACAAATTGTGCTGCTATAAACATAGGTGCACAGATATCACTATGATACGATTTTTTTCAGTTCTTCTGGGAAAATTCCCAGTAGGGGGATAGCTGGATTGAATGGGATTTCCAGTTCTAGTTTGAGTCTCTTTCTTGACATCCACTGGATCTTTATTTGCTGTTTGTCCCATTTTATCTCTTGGTATTTTTTTCCTCAATCAAATTCTGTCCCACTGCTCCCATAAGAACTTCACACTGCTGCCGCCATTTTTGAGAAGCCCTCTATGTGGACTCTCAAGCCTCCAGAACTATAAACTAAACAGACCTCTTTCTTTATAAATCATCCAACCTCAAGTATTTTGTTGTAGCAACAGAAAATAGAGCGTAGCAGAACTTCAGCAATGCTGTCTGTGTGAATTCTCTTTGTTTCCTTCCTCTGGCTTGCATTTTGGCTTGCATGGGTGTTGGGGAAGAAGGTGCCTTATAATGTGCTTGTGTCTGTGCAAGTGGGTGTCTGGGCCCTGGCGCAATGGACTGCAGCTGATTCAGAGAGCAGCATCACTTGTACCTTTTCCTTTTTCTTTTAGTGCTGCATCTTCATCTGTGAAGATGTGCAGCTCTGAATACACCATTCAAGCTGAGGAAATCTCTCGGTAGGCAAGCAATTTGGAGCCACGAGAATACGCCTGAGCTCACTGTGTGCAATGAGGAAGTGTGTGTGTGTGTGTGTGTGTGTGTGTGTGTGTGTGTATCTCAGGCTTTGCCCATCTGGGGACTGCAGGCTTTGAGAACAGGTCTATCGTGCTATGTCTGTTGCCCAGTCCCTCTGCTTCTCAGTGCCAGCAGCTAGTATAATGGGGCTCTAGGGAAGTGACAACCACTTCTCCTCACCCTACCCATGCTGCCTGGTCACCATAGAACTCTGCACGGACACTGACTGACACTGTGTGGCAGTGAGGTACCCAGTATAGCCAAATGAAAATACTCACTAATTTTCTCCTGCATTTTCTCATTTATCCATTTATTGACTCTTCCCACTAACTCCTGTATTTGACCAGAACTTACAGAGATCTAGTATCTGCTAATACTGCCGTAAGTTCCATGGGTATAATGCAGAATGCATTTCATTTGTGTCTTTTAGAGCTAGTATTCAGACCTCAAGTCAAAGTGCACACTACTTAGAGGGTTATCTGCACCATTAAATGGGCACAATCAGCACTCTCACATCTTCAACCCTTCCCACTCGTCCTCTGTTCAGAGCAGGAAAAAGTTCCATTTTCTTTCAGTGTGGAAGGTGCCTTAGGAAGGCACAAGAAGAAGATGCTCGATTTGGTCAAGGCATCTCACCTGTTTATACGGGACTAAGGATGCCTCTCTCAGGGGGTGGGTACCAGGTGCTGCACCAGATGATGTGGTATAACTTGGGGCAGCCAGGAGGGGGAGAGGGAAGAAAGGATCTGGCTCTCAGGAGGCTGGCATGGAGGCCCCTCCCCACGGAGTGGAGTGAAGCACAAGGGTGAGAAGGGGCCTCAGGCTGTTTAGAGAAAGCCTCTGACCACAGTACAGGTGACTTTCTCTGGAGATCCAGTTCCAGCAAAGGATCAGCTCCAGGAACTTTAGTCCATGTCCCATGGAGAACGCAATGTGGATGGTTTAGTTGCATAGTAGAATTCTTAGGACTGACCCACTGCCTGCCAGCATAGGAATAGGAGGGTCCAGATACATTAAGGTCCTCACATAGCCCTGCCTCTGACTGTGAGCAACTTCCCTGTCGGACACAGGTAAGGCCAAAGCCACGCTGGGATGGTCCAGGGCTCTGGGTGTTTCCTGTGAGTGCTGAGATGAGGCAAAGCAGGGTGCAAGAGTCACTGCTCCCACCATCTGAATCCGGAGGAGTTGATCCAGGGAGGGATGTGTGGGCAACTTCTCATGGCAGCTGGGCTTATGACTGTCTCTCAACTACACACACCCTTTGGCTGCCCAACATCTGACCTTACAGATCTTGGAGGATGCTTCCAAGGTCTTTCTGTCCCTTTAGGCCCAAGGACTTTGGGAATGGCAGTGGGTGCCCTGGTAAAGTATCTGAAAGGCCCACATAGCAGCAGGCTGTCTTTTATGATTTAGAACACAAGGCTCTGTTCTGCATTTTAGCCTGATCACTTTTACACATTAAAGTACAAAACTGACATTACTTCTTTTTCTACTATATCTTCTAAACCAATGGTTTTCAACCACTTTGGCACCAGGGACTAGTTTCCTGGAAGACAGTTTTTCCATGGTCAGAGGGTAGGGTTTTAGGATAATTCAAGTGTAGTACATTCATTATGCATTTTATCCCCATTATTGTTACATTGTCATATATAATGAAATAATTATACAGCTCTGCATAATGCAGACTTAGCGGGAGGCCTGAGCTTGTTTTCTTACAACTAGACAGTCCCATCTGGGAGTGAAGGGAGACAGTGACAACCAGAACTGCATTGCTATGCTTGGCCCATTCAGTAATTTCATTTTGTTGCTGTCCTTGCAGAAAACCCATTCATCTCTCTGTCTCTCTCTGTCCCTGTGAGAAATAAACTTAATCCTACCCACGTCTTACATGGAAAGAAGGTACTCCAGCCCTTCTGTGTCCTCAGCCTGGAGAGAGCTGGAGCCAGAGCCCCACAGCTTAGAGATTCCTGGAACCCTGACTGTTTGAAGTTTTACCAGGGTTTGGAATCATTTGTTATGCAGTAAGAGAGAATAAATATACAATCTAAGCTTAATTTGCATTTTATGGATGAAAACATACTTTATTCAGCGTCAATACATAATTTTATGCTTCCATATTTATTTTTCATCATTTGTCAAAAAAAGAGGAAGAAAGGAAAGGAAATAAAAATATTAACTAAATATTAAAAAAAAAATAGGCTTACAGTAAGGGTTTGAAGCAGAGCACTATACTAATGGAATTTTGCCAATTTCCCTGGTATGTTAACTAGGTTTCTCTTCTCTAGCTTTGTAATTACTTGAAACCCTGAAATATTTATTAACTGGATTTCTGTGCCCTTACCTTTTTCTCATGAAACTTTATGATCAACGTTTTAATTCCTTCTTATTTGTTTATTTTATATATTGTTGCATAGTCTCACTATGCAGCTCAGACTTGCAGTGATCTTCCTGTTTTCAGTTTCCCCAGCACTGGAATTATAGGTGTGCACCACCATGCCCATTCTCTGTGGCTGGCTTAGCATACCTGGGGGGTGGGCAGGGCCGGCAAGGTATGTGGTGCTAGGGACCAAGCCCTGACCCATTTCCCAGTTTCCTTCTTCATAGTCATTGGTTTGCGTAAATACTGAATTCAACTCTAGTTGAGTTATACAAAGCAAAAATTATTGCTGGTCCTAGTATGAAAAACTCATTAAATTCACTGTTGATATTTTATTTTAATTAAAAAGATACTTTCAGAAGGAAAAGTGAAGTTGCCTGGTTTTGAGTTCCAAGACTCTGGGCCTCACAGTGTCTAAATGTCTCTCTTCCTGACAAAGACTTCAGCCACTCTCAGACCAAAGTCGGACAGTTGGGTCCCAACAGACAGGTTGGAGGTGGCATTGCAATCTGGCCCTGTCAACTTTTGGTACTCATTTCCAGACATTGCCCTGTACCCAGGCTATCAGTTCCACAGTGCTGCAGTCTAGTTTCTTGGGAGACTTTAAGAGGAATGTCTTTCACACCCCTCTCCTGATACTGGTGGCTGCTGACAGCTTGCACATTCCTTGGCTTGTAAACTGATGGTTCACCTCTGCTTCCTCTTCTTGCCCAAATCTCACTATGTCTCCACTGTAAGAAACAGAAACATAAAGTGGCCTATTTTCAAGATAAAGTCTAAGAATTTAACTCTCAGTGGATAGCCACTAGTTGACAAAATTGCCTACTTACAGTGGAAGAGATAATGCCTGTAAAGTCTCTAAACAAAGAGGAAGAGGATAAAGTCAATAAAGCAGGGTTTCACACACTATGCTAACTCTGATTGGAAACATACTGTCAGTTAAGAAGTTACCCACTTGTGGTTTAATCATTTCCTCTAAACCCATAAAATTTTTGCAGAGGGAGTGGAGCCAAGCATGTATCCTAATGAAATTTAGGCAATGACTGGGAATACTGTACTCCCCAATGAGTAGTTCCAGTGAGGCACTTAAGCTAGGGGCCTGCATGCTGGGAGATTAATTGTTCACTGTAATTGCTTTCAGTATACCTGCTGCTTGCTTGAGAAAAAGATTTTTAGTAACTCACAAAAGAGCCCCTGATTTTTGAACTTTCCTGTTGTAGAGAATTATTAGAATCCACAGGTGTGCTTTGTGGATCTTTGTGAGAGATGAAGAAAGTAGCGCAGGTGGCAAGAACAGCTTGACTGCTACGGAAACTTCCCCCTGCCTCACCCACAGATTTAATAGTTGCCTGTAATCCTACCTAAAAAACAGTCTGATCGTTCATTTTCAAAATTCTGAAGACAGCCATCATTCTTTTTGGATGTCTTCCGTTTTCTGGCCTTTCCTGAGAGCACGTGGTCCTGCTACACTAGTAGAAGGTACTTAGGGGTTGAATCACTCTAGGGGAACTGGGGTGGGGCTTGGAGAAAGCATCCCATCTTAACAGGAATGTGGTGGCTTTATGGGACACATGGGCCAGACCAGCACTGGGGAAAGTAGCAACTCTGAGAGATGCTTCCAAGGAGTCTGACCACAGCAATATCGAGTGTCTTAGTTATTTTTTTACTCGTTGCTGAGACAAATACCCGACATTCAAAAATGAAGGCAAGAAAGGCTTATTTAACTTATAGTTAATGGAGATTTCAGTCCATACGCGGCTGGATCCGAGGCAGAGAGGCACAATGCAGAGGCCAGCAGTTCATGGGAGCAGAACAGCAACAAAATGGTGACAGAGGCAACCAACCAATCACAGCAGCAAAGCAACAGTGTGTGTCTATCTCTCTGTCTCTCTTTATATTACATTCAGGCTCTCTGCCTCAGCCTACCTGCCTTAGGCCACACCCATAGTCCCAGAAGGACTCAGACCCATAATCCCATCAGTACTAAAACACATAATCCCAGTGGATTATGAGTCAAACCTCAGACTCTACAAGTCTCTGCCACATGATTGCATGAGCCTTTGGGGGGACAACTAGACATTAAGCATAACACTGAGCTGATCCATTCTTTCCATTACAACCCACACTTGATAGAAGCTTTATCAGAAAAGAGAAGAACAAGAACTACAAATGGGAACAGGCCCTTGGCTCAAGAATGATGTCCCTTGCATATCCACAGGGATTTGGTCCTTCCTATGTTGATTACCTCCTTCTCTTCTATGTTTGGGTGTAGGTATTTTGTACCAGCCTTGGGGGAGTAACCAGTATACTGACTTGCATTACAGAAAATGAATTTTCAAGACATAAAAAGATTTTTTAAATTTTTGATTTATTTTGGGTATTTTGTTTTCTTTTCTTTTTTGATTTATTTTTATTACTTTTAATAAGAAATAACACTGAGACAGTTTCAAAACATGTTATTAGGACAGCCACAGTAACTGACACACTGAACATTGTTGTCTTCATAATAATTGTTCAGAGTACAAGATGCAGACATGATAACATTTCTAAACACTCTTGGTACAAATATTTCTTCTCATTGAACTAAGAGAAAGTAGTTGTATACATAGAGCAATATTCCATAATAGTAGTGGGTTATGGGCAAAACTGGCAATGTTGGAAACTGTTGACAGCTCAGCATACTAATATGGCTTTACTTTTGATGCCTCGTGGTTAAACTCTTCTGCTCGGTAGTTAAGGCCAAGTTAAAGCAAGACCTGTATAACAAACATGTAATTTTCCTATCTCACAAAGTCAGTCAAATCCCCTCAGGATTTACTTTGAAACCATGTTCTGCATTTTACAGAACTTTTGTTAGTGCCAGCTGTCTGGATGAGTCACAGCCATTGCTTGATAGTTTGCTCTCTGTGAAAGTCTGTTTTCTCTCTAGGTGACTCTCCATAGGCACACTGCACATCATCAATCCCTTTTTTCTGTGGCCCCATAATCTCCTGAAACAGAAAATTTGGGACACCATTGTGTTATAGGATGTTACAGTACAAGTTCCCTTATGTCCTGAGTCCTCAGTGACCTTGAAGGGATAGGGCCAAAATATTGGCTACCTTTGTAGCCCTTCCTTTTCTCTAATTTTTGGTGTGCAAACTTAAGTTCTTAATCCCCTAGAAGAGAAGATTAGTGATACTATTACTCTATTACATAAGTACTTGAGCTTGTCATCACTATCTTTCTAAATATTAAATGCCTTAGACTTAACATGGAACCAGTATTTTCTGTCAATCATTGATATTGTAATAAATTCCTACAGAATGTGATTTTAAAAGCTGTTAAACTTTTTTACACAGAAATTTAGAAATCTAAGCATATACAAAATTGTAGACAGTCAACTCTATGGCACTTTTTCTTGTCTCATTTTCTCTTTAATTACCTTTTTTGTTTTCTTTTAACATAAACATTTACTTGAGAGAGAGTATAGCAATAATTGAAATTACATTAGAAGCAGCACACATCCAGAAGAACAGAATGACAAGCGTTCCAAGCATGATTTTAGTCTTACACGTTGCTACTCTGTCAAGAACCTGTTGGAAAGCCTGGTGTGGTGGCTCACGCCTGTAATCCCAGTTCTTGGGAGGCTGAGGCAGGAGGATTGGTGTGAGTTTGAGACCAGCCTGGGCTACAAAAGTGAGCTTAGGACCAGCCTCAACTGCATAGCGAGACCCTGTCACAAAAAAAAAAAAAAAAAAAAAAAAAAAAAGAACCTGTTGGAGATTCTTAGGACCACTATTTAATTCATCCTGTATACGTAAGTGTATGTCTTTTCCCCTGCCAAGGTTCTTAACTTTTCTGCTTGCTGTCTTTTCATTGTTTAATCCTTAAGTTCTTGATTTCTATTCAGTGGTGTTATGCCTTTCTCTTTTTATTTCTTCTTTTGTGTTCTTACATTAAGGAGATTATATATTTACACATGTAGGTTTGATTTATTTCATTTATGAGTATATGTTCAAGATACATCCATTTATGTATGAAGTCTTCTAGTTTATCATTCTTTATAGCTGAATAATATTCCATTGTATAAAAACACCACATCTTTTTCAACCAATCTTCAGATGATGGGCATTTTGGCTGTTTCCATGATTTGGCTATCACAAATTATGCTGCTATGAACATAAGGGGCAAACACCACTATGATATGATGTTTTCAGTTCTGGGAAAATTTCCAGGAAAGGGGCTTATTAGGCAGAATTTAGAGTCCACACTCAAATTAGAATGTGTGTACTAATAAAGAATAGAGGATTTTGTGGCCTTTGGCTGGATATATTTATGGGGATTCTAGGTGGAGCTGGTGAGTCTATGGAAAGATAAGATTCAACTTACAGATGGAAGTCCATGGGTGTCTGCAGGGGAAAGTCATGAATGTCCCCGTTAAACTCATTTTGTTACTATTAGACTTGAAGAAGGATGACATGGGTTACATAAATTTAGGGCTAATCAACCTTACTGCCAGCTCTTAGATAGACGTACCATAAAGGGCTAATATGCCTCTGCGCTAATCAGGGACCTAACCTAAAGTTTTAAGGTAATGAATGAATCAGAACAAGATTTGTTCTGCTCTTAGATATTGGATATTTATAGACTAAAAAGTCACTTAAAAAAAAGCAAAAGCAGCTTTGAGGTCTCAGAAGAAAATACAAATCATGCCTCTAATTTGTAACAGGTGAAAGGCCTTTTAGCTGTTCTATGTCCCTGTGATATTCTCTGTGTACTTACAATGATCAAAATTACAAAAGGATCTAAGAAACCAAACAGGAATGCCATAAAGTACTGCCTCAGTGACAAAAGGGCTGGTAATTTTCTTGGCATTTTTCTAGCCCACAGACTACTTTATAGGGCCCTGAGCACTGGCCTGTCATTTCAGCTTCTTACACATCTCAATTTCCTCTCAGTATATCTTCTATCTACACTGCTGCAAAACAGCAATAACAATCTTCAATCTCTGGCAGAACCTGATAGCATTTCATGAACTTCACCCAAAAATGCCAGGCACAACTACAGCCAGGGCAGTTGAAATCATATGGTGTGGGGCACAAAACTTGCCTGAGAGAACTATCCCCAACCCAGCACAATATTGTCCACAGCTGAAAACCTCATCCATGTCCTTAGCAAGATGTTTCCCCATAGAAAAGCTTTCTAGTCAACTTCCCTGGGAGACAAAACTGCTTTTCTTGGCATGATGAAAACCTGAACTTATATCCACAGTTGTGCCTGGGAGACTGAAACTTTAGTTAAGTCTCTGAGGCTCATACTTTGTTCTTCAAAGATTCATTCCTTAAATTCTATTTTGCTCAATAAAAATTGACTGGACTTCTACTATAAATATTCATTGGGCTTTTGTTCCAGAAAACAGAAAAAGAATTTTAACAGGAAAAAAGAGAGCATGAGAAAGAAGAAACATCACACGGTAGGAGCCAGTGAGGTAGAGTCTGGTGCCTACGTGAGCAGACTGTGGTGCCGAGGTAGGGGGGCGTGTGGTGGAACGGCATGGAACGAGAAGCGCAAAGGGAAGCAAAACAAATATGGTTCAGTTGAAAAGACTGAATTATGGTCCATAAAATGCTGGGAGCGATTATCCTCAGGCAATAAGATTTTAAATAATCTTCTTTGTGCTTTTCTGTATTTTTCTCTTTTTAACAATATATCTGTTAACTTTTAGTTGGAAGAAAAGCTACTTTAAAAGATTTAAATCTACAGAAGAAATACATTCGAATGTACATAAACTATCTCCATATACTGAGAACTTGTTTCTTTAAAAATCAAAGGAACACAGAAAGTGCAATAAAAGAAACAGTCTTCAGAAACAACCAAAAAGAATAAGTCCCTCAGTGTCCTCTTGGAAGTTTTCTGCTATGAACAGATAAATCTTACTTAACTTAAATATTTACATGTCAGAATAGAATAGTAAGTTTACTCTTCAGACATGGTCTACACTATGGGTAACTTACTGTCTTAGTTACTCTTCTCTCGTTGCTGGGACAAGTACTCGTCACTCAAAATGAAGGAAGGAAAGGTTTATTTAGCTCACAGTTACTGGAGGTTTCAGTCCATACTCGGCTGGCTCCAAGGCACATGGCAGAGAGCAGCAGTTCATGGCAACAGAACAGCAACAATATGGTGACAGAGGCAACTGACCAACCAGGAGAGCAGAGAGCAACAGTGTGAGTCTGTCTCTCTGTCTCACTTTATATTACATTCAGGCTCTCTGCCTCAGCCTACCTGCCTTGGGCCACACCCATAATCCTAAATGACTCAGACCCATAATCCCATCAGTACTAAAACACATAATCCCAGTGGATCATGAGTCAAGTCTCAAAGTTTAGAAGTCCCCGCCCCATGACTGCACGAGGCTTTGGGGGGACAATTAGACATAAACCAAGCACCTATCTATAGTGAAGCCCTATTTATTAAAAGCAAAGCAGCTTAAATGATAGACCATTGCATTTACTCCCTTTCACTTACTCTTTTGTTCACAAAACTATGACCTTTTTGAGATCGACAGTGCAGAAAAAGAAATGCTGGTACCCAGACTTCAGGTCCACAGCAAGATAAGGAAGCTTTCATGATTAGTAGTCTTAACCACTATAGGTGACTTCCCAGAGATACAGATGGCCTTGGTATCTATCAAGTGTAGAAGCACAGGCTGAGAAAATTGAGTTGTTCTGGGTCAGGCCCTGTGGTATGTATGTCACTGTCTGATACCTCAATTTGAGCACAAGGCCATGGGAAATACCAGAAGTTAACTCATACAGGGAGAACAGAAGCATCACTGGCTATTGTGCTCAAAGCCACCTGGTGATGACCACAAACCCTGAGGAACACAGTAGCAGCCCAGCCCTGGGCCTACAGGTTTGCTTATTCTGCTCAGCAGTTTCTCAATGCTTCATTCAGTAGGCTGGATTCCTAGGAGCTGCACTGCCTGGGGAGCAATATGTCTCAGCTCCATCCCTCCTCTGAGAATGAAGTGACCCAGAAAAGGAAAATTAAATGGGTATAGCCAACAAGACAAGGAAAAAAGTTTCATTAATTTCATCTTCACTAAGACTAAGACAAAGACCAATCTCACAGAACCAACACCAAGTCAGCAGAGATCCCTTGGGAGGTGCAGTAAGGCCAGCAGTATGGTGAGGTCCTAGCCCTTACAGCTCCTGGAATCTCAGAGAGAGGGTACCAGGCAATGGGGAGCTCCCAGGAGGGGGGACCATTTTGAGAGCCAACCATGAAGTGAGCCCACGTACCCCAATGGAGAACTGTTGCGGGACACACCGGAGAGGAAGAATGGGAGTGAAAAAAGGGCAGAACAGAAGTATAGCTGTCTAAAACAGGGCCCTCACCATTGGGACTGGTCTGCTGCCCGTGAGGAGCCGTGTCTTGCAGCCACTAAATCCTCATCCGTGTATACAGCCTCTTCCCATCGCTGGGTTCACTGCACGAGTTTGTCTTGAGCCAAATCACCTGGCAGTAAAGTCTCACAGAAGTGTGACCTCTACTGTGAATTGGCATGGAAGTAATCTGAGTTGTACACTTTATGAGAATCTGACCCCCAAAGTGACTTTGCTACCAGCACCCCCCCTGTGAAAACTTGGCTCCATAAAAACCCAAAAGGTTGGATGTTGCTGGCCTAGACAGACAAAGTCACAGGTCAAAAAGAAGAAAAAGCTTGACAGAAAATACAGTACAGTGTCACACCTGGGGAAGGACGCATCATGCAACCCAGTGCAACTTCCATACTGGGACACAACACTGGGTCACAAACTTGGCAACAGCAATGAAGTGGAAGCAGAGTTTAAAAATAAATGAACATAGTTTACTTGGAAAAGGGAAGAAAAGGGCCGGCAAGATGGTTCAGTGGCATAAAGCAACTGCTTATGCAAGCTTAGGCAACCGCAGGGACCGAGGTTCAGTCTCTGGCACCACATGCTGTGCCAGCCCCACCCCCAGGGCAGGCTAAGCCGGCCATAAAATAAAATAAAATTAAATTTTAAAAAAAAAGAAAAGGGAAGAAAAAAGAAAAGATAGCCACTCTAGAAGAGTAGGTAGGGGGCACCAGAGGAGAGTAACGATACGTTCTCTGTCCTTAGCTCCTCTTGATTTCTTCCATCCCCAGATGCAAACTTAGGAGTTGTTACCATCTGATTGAGTCTCTTGATGTCTTTTATACATTAGAAGCCTGCCCTTACCTCTTGTGTACTTTATTGGGTGCCAAGGGAGAGTGATTACCCTAGCCTTTCATGTTCCTGACTACATTTTGTTTTGCCTATGAACTCTTGCTACTAAATATTTACGTAAAGCGTGCTACTTGGTACCTTCTCAGGTTTGGTTTTTCTTTCTTTTACCTTTGTCTTTCTAATTACTACAGTCAAAGTGGAGTGGCAAAAACTACCTTCAGGAAGATGTCCTATTAATTTCTTTAATAAGGTTTCATGGGATCCTATTTTATCATTCTTCCTGTGTATGACCCTATGTCCCTACATCACTCATTCTCAGAGTTCCACCCAACTGCTACTTGGTAAACGGGTAGTGATCAATCATGTTTCTTGGAGTGGGGTCATTGTTAGTGGACTGTGGATGGAAGTCTTTAGTAGGGAGAGCTGTCTGATGGCTTCTGATGGAAGAATGGATCTGGCATCTTTATTATGAGTTTCATCTGTACGAGTGCTCAGAACTGGGCAGCCTCTAGTCAAGAACAAACAAACTTTAATAAGAGATTAAAACACATTTGACCAAAGCATGAGGAATAGAATGGAAAGACAGATTGGTGAAGGGGACATGTCAGACACTGTTTTTGTTTTGCTTTTTCATTTTTGTATTTGGCACAGGGTCTCAGTACGCAGATCAGACTTGTGGCGATCCTCATTTTCATCCACCGCAGCACTGGTATTACGGACATGTGCCATCATGCCCATACTCTGTCACTGTCTCAGAGAACACAGGGGGCAAGGCTGGCATGACATGTGGGACCAGGGCTCAAACCCTGGTCCCTGTACTTGCCAAAGCAGGTGCTTAGTCCACAGACATTGTTCTTAAGGGATTAGAATAGCATTTTTAACCAACTGGCTCCTAAACCTTTCTACAGGCATAGCTGTAAACTTCCAGCAGGGGTCATTGATGGGCACTCCCTGTTTATGTCCAGCTGTTATTAGTATGGTATTATTTTTACATATCTTTTGGTTGTGCTTTTGCACTGAATGCTGAAAATCAAGTTAAATTAAGACCCCTGTGATAAAGTCTATGTCTAGATGTCTCCTCAAAGTTTCATGCAATCAGAAGTGGGGTTTTTAAAGAGGTGGTTGAATCTAAAGTGTGTGACACTAGAATTAAAGCTGTGTGATTATTAAATTAGTTCACTGATTATTTGGCACTACTCTAAGGGCAAAGAGAGGCTTGTCGTCTCCCTTGTTTGCTTTTGCTCTCTTCCACTTGCCATGAACTAGTTCTCCTCTATTTTGCCCCTCTGCTGAGCCACCCTGCACTGGAGCCAGCTGATAATGGACTGAAATTTCTTCAAACTGCGAGATGAATAAACCTTTCCTTTCTTAATTTGTGAGTGTTGGGCATTTACTCTCAGCAATGATAAAAATAACTAAGACACCCTGTTAATCAAAATTAACCTTATTACCTGTTAAGATCAACTGAAGCTATTTACACATTACTTATGGAGCCATGTACAGAGCATCTCAGCTCCTCTGTCACTTCCAGATGTATCATAGCCTTGGCTAGTCACATGATCTCCTATGGAAAAGTGGAAGCTCTTTCCTCTGGTGATTCTACTTTTGGCACACTGTATCTTGGTTGACTCCTGTTATCTGGGAGTCCATGGTGCTCCTGATCGGGAGGCTGGGTAACTCACCAGATTTGTAGGATTTTGTAGAAAATGTCTCCTCATGCCCTCGATCTGTGTTGATCTTTAGGGCCAGGGCCAAAATATTTGATATCGTCTTAGTGCAGTTATCATTTTAGTTTTGGATTCTAGTTTCCAAGCCCAAGTGAGCACCCAGAAAAGAAGACTGGTTACATCATTACTATAGTGGGAACAACAGGTTTAATTTTATGAGCCTATGTAGATATTGAGTACCTTGAAATAATATGATCAGTGAACTATTATTTCTTTACCAATTATGGCTGTCCAACTTTACCAAATTGCATTCCTGTAGACAATTAACAGATAGCAATTAGTTTTGCGGTGGCTGGTGAGATAGCTCAGTGGTCTGAAGCTCCTGCTCAGGCAACCACAGGGACTGCGGTTCAATCCCCAGCATCACATGCTGCACCATCCCCACCCCTAGGGCAGACTGAGAATAAATAAATAAAGTTAAAAAACAACCATAGTTTTACAGAGAAAACATGAGATCAAAGACCACATAGTATTTTCACATGACAATCATGATGACATTATTATCTCTGAAATACATTTAAATGTTCATCTTAGTACAGAGAAACTTTTTAGTCAGTTATCTTTATCTAATTGCAAGATATTAAATGACATAATGAAAGTATACCTAATTTGTTATCTTTTAATAGGGTCCCATTGAAAAAGAATGCATCTCTCTAAAGCTATACCTTATGTTATTAGTGTCCAGCCTTTATTTTATAGGTGCTACATTACTGGGACTGCATAGTGTTTGAATATCTCTGAGTATTGTAACACACACATAACTTATATATCTCATAATCCTTGATGACCTATCATCTAGCTGGTGGCTTCATGCTAGCTTCACATGTACCTCTTAATATAAGTAGCTGGAACACAAATAAGAGAAAGGCAGATATCTGAGTTTGTGCAAAATATTTATCACACACAACCCTAGCCTAGAAGCCACAGATATGATGAGATATCTTTTTAGTTCTGCTTTTTTTTTCTTTTTTTCCAGTACCAGGATTGAGCTCAGGACCCTACGCTTGCCAGGCAAGTGCTTATTCTACTGAGCTATCTCCCTGGCCCTAGTTTTGCATTTTTGAAGATCTGTATTCCTGGAAAGCATAGATACATTTATTACATCATGACATCAGCAATAATGAATGATCCAGCCATATGGAAATTTTTGTCTTTTAATATAGTTTTGCAACAAGAGCATCTTTTAATAAGAAATTCTGTGTCCCTAACAATGATGCTTGTTCTATGCCTCAAACAAAGAGAGGTGTTAGCGGGTGGAGCAAGAACTGAACAAGTCATGAGTCATGGTGGGTCTGTGCCCCCAGGGCAACAAGAAGCATGCAGCTCAGCTCAACTGCACCATGGAGTTCCCAAGAGGATCCCAGAAAGGGCCTTGTTTTAAAGGCTCAATAATTTCTGAACAAACAGTGGCAAAAGGAACACAGTACACTGGAAAGTTCCAGCCTGTGGAAGAGATATGTCATCCTCACAGAGAGATAGAAGCAGATAAAGGCCCAGAAGAAATCTTGCCTTCAAGCTGTAGCGCAACTTATTAAATCATACAGGTAATTTTTCTTAACAGCAAGATAGGCTAGATTCAACACAAAATTCATTTTGTATATCATTAATAGCATTTTAGATATTCACATTTTGGTCAAAGTTTCAAAGAACACTAAGGGCACTCTGACACTGTCCTATGGCTCCAGTGCCACACCACCAGAGTGGTCAGTTTGAGTTCAGTAGAAGCAGCAAGGACACATTTTTATGTCTAGTCTCTGAAATAGATACTTTCTGATAGCTGTGTTTCTTATACCCTACCCGTGAGATTCCATATTCTAGGGTATCCCTGTTTTGCCTGCTGACTCTTCTGGCTAAATTCTTACATTAGTTGTGTTACCTGAAACTTCTGGGGTCTGGTTTCTCTCTCTGTTTTTACTTTCGTCTTTCTAATTTTTAGAGTGTAAGTGTAAAGGCAAAGTTGCTTTTAGTAAGATTTTTTTAAACTAATTTTTAAAATAAATCTTCGTGAGATCCTGTTTTATCATTTTTCCTGCCTATAATTCCCTGACTTACAAAAGTATCTAGAAAAATAGGGAAGTCAAAACAATAAAAAGTAGAAAAACTACAAGATTAGAAAGACAGAGGACATGAAACTAAAAGGCAAGGATATTTCTATGAAATAAATAACTTTACATAGCATGTTAAATGTGCCAGACTTAGCCTTTGCTGAAAAATGAATAAAAAGGGCACAAAATACATGCAGCACCTATATAGGTGGGCACATCTTTGATACTGATCAAGCTAGGTACTTAAAAATTAGTGCAGTTCGTTGTGTGTAAATTACATCTCAGTAAAGGTGACTTAAGAAGGAAAAAAACATTTGCAACTCACATTACAAACCAAGAACTAATTTCCCTAGAGAGCACCTAGAAATCTAGGGCTGGAGGACACCAAAACCCAGT
>PVJA010039092.1:0-19370 GCA_004027025.1 Myocastor coypus | reverse complement strand
GGGTCTCGTTATGCAGTTCAGGCTGGCCTTGAGCTCACTTTTGTAGCCCAGGCTGGTCTTGAACTCACACTGATCCTCCTGCCTCAGCCTCCCGAGTGCTGGGATTACAGGCGTGTGCCATTATAATTCCTTATACATCGTATATTTTGTGTTAATATCCATTCTTTACATTATCTGTTTTGTTCCTCTAAGTAAAACCCTGACCAATACACTATGTCTGCTGAATTTCTCATTTTCGGTTCATATTTATATAGCAAGTCACAAAATCTATAAGTCAATGTGGATTCTGAACTGTTCTTCATATTGATCATTAACTCTCATTGGTAAATCTCTCCCATAGTGGAGCATGTTCTTCACAAAGTTATGTTTTGCAGTGAATGCTCTAAATATACGAAAAGAGGGAAAATGTATATCAGATTTGATATTTATCTTCCTTATACTTTCTAACAACTACTCTCCCTTCTGTACTTTCTTTTGCCCTATGCTAGAAAGAATTTTATTGTTTTTATGTATTTGGTACGAGATTTCCATACACATCTCTAACTCATAGTGATCCTCCTGTTTCAGCCTCCTCAGTGATGGGATTAAAGGCATGGGCCACAACACCTGGTTTCAGTGGCCCTCTCAGTGGGCCTGTGGCAGGGCCTGCATGGCATGAACTACCTGAGATTAAACCCAGGTTCTTGCACTTCCCAAGCAGGAGCTTAGACCACTGAGCTATCTCCCTGCCCAAGGAAGAATTTTAGAGTTAGCTACCCTCTGTCAGAGTGACAGCTGTCAGTGGGAAAGGGGGAAGAAGTAACTAGTAAACCAACCACCCTAAGAAAAGGAACTAGAATGTGTTCAGGCTTGGAGCTTTCCAGGCACCATTTAAGAACTTTGAAGGACTCTGCAAAGACTGCAAGACTCTGGTAAGCTCTGACACTTAGTCCCCAGCACACAGCGGTGGAAGTTGAGCTGGTGACCATCCAGCATTTTCAGAACTTAGGAGGATACTGAGTGCCTGCAAAATTTTGGAGAGCTTCAATCTATGGGTCTAGCACTCAGAAGAGCAGAGCTTTCCTGGCAACTGGTCCATCCATTTAAGAACTTTGCAGGACTCTAGGCAGCCCCTCGGACTCTGGTAACCTGCATTTCTTGGTTTTCAGCATGTAAGTATTGAGCTTCTGCAGGCATAGATCCAACCTTTTAAGAACTTATAAGGATTCTGGACAGCCTATGCCATCCTGGTGAATCTGGTATTCAATCAATGCCTACACTGAAGATTTGTTGAGTATCAGCCAGTCAAACAGACTAGTAGTAAGAAGCTTGGTGAGTGCTACTCTGCTCCCCATGGTAGAAGAAATCTTACTGATAAATGCCCCACCATCCTCCCAACAGCAATTTTAGGTGATTATTGGGGACATCAAAAACATCAAAACACAGGGGAAAAAAGGAAGTCTCAGTCCTTCAGCCCAAACCAAACAAATCCAGAAGACAAAGACAAATAAGAAGTTGGAAATCCCACACGTGAAATTTCTGAAATGATAGTGACTGAACTATAGAAACAAATCCATCAGGCTATAGAAGACATAAAATCAGAAATATTTTCTCAGGTCAAAAGGAAATGACAACAATTATGAGAAAGTTGCCCAGCACAGCTAAGGAAGACATAGATAGGAAATAGATAAGACTAAAAAAAGGTGGAAACCCCAAAAGAACAATATAGGAAATAATTAGAATGCAGGAAACAAATTCTAACAGATGTCCAGTATATGGGTAACTCCACTGAAACCTGGCAAAATTGCTTGAATGAAACTGAAGATAAACTTTGAGATCATAAAGGCAGTAGTATAGCTAATGAAAGTGAAATAAAAGATTTCTTAAAACTAACAAGGAACCAGGAAATAGTAATTCAACAGTTAAAAAGTAATTCAACAGCTAAAAACCAATTCAAGGAAAAATAACACAAGAATAATAGATGTTAAAGGAGACATCACACTGGGGCCCGGCAGGATGGTTCAGTGGTCTAAAGCGCCTGCTTAGGAAAGCTTAGGCGGCTGCAGGGACCACGGTTTGATCCCTGGCACTACATGCTGGGCCAGCCCTGCCCTCAGGGCAGGCTGAGCCGGCCATAAAAATAAATAAACAAACAAAAGTGCTGAAACAAGAAAAAATATAAAATAAAAAGAATTTTAAAATAAAGGAGACATCACAAATGGTTTAAAAAGAGTATTTGCAGAAGTACTGCAGAACACTTTATAAACATGAGAAAAAAATCTGACATATAGTAAGCAAGGCATATAGAATTCCAAACAGCCATAATCACAGTAAATCTACATCTGCAGACATAATAGTCAAGATCTGAAAAATTCAGCAAAAGAATAGAATATTAAAAGGTGTGAGAAACAAGAAACAGAATACCTACAATTAAAGGCCATCAGAATCACATCAGATTTCTCAAAATAAAAAATAAATCAAGTAAAGCTTGGAGTGAAATATTTCAAGTCCTAAAAGAAAATAACTTCCAACTCAGATTGATGTATCCTGCAGTGATATCTACCAAATTTAATGATGAAATAAGACACTTCCATGGCAAAGAACAACTCAAGAAATCCATGGCCATCAAATCAACCCCACAAAGAGTACTTGCAGATATTCTAAAAAGAGACAGACATGATCACATGTCCAAGAACAATAGAAAGGTACCACCAAACAGAGCAAGTAATTGAAAAGAGCAAAACATTATGCAACCTATAACAGGGAAATAATATGACAAAGAGAAGGCAACATGTATTTGTTGTAACCATCAATATAAATGGCCTAACTTCACTAATCAAAAGAAACAGAGTAGCAGAATGGATTAATTAACAGAATCCAACAATATGCTCCATACAAGAAACACACTGAACTGAAAAAGAAATTCACAGACTAAAAGTCAAAGGACAGAAAGCAATCATCCAGATAGCTCAGTGGATTAAAACACTTGTTTAGGTATATGTATGGCCCGGGGTTTGATCCCCAGTTTTCTGTGTCAGCCCTATCCCCGGATCACACTGAGAGGGAAAATGAGACTCAACATGTTAGCATGTGCCTGTAATCCCAGCTCTGGGGATTCTGAAAATAGGAGAACCACTACAAGTCAGATCTATGTAGTGAGACCCCGTACAACCTGCACTAAATATAAAAGAATGAAAGAAAGAAAGAAAGAAAGAAAGAAGAAAGAAAGAAAGAAAGAAAGAAAGAAAGAAAGAAAGAAAGAAAGAAAGAAAGAAAGAAAGAAAGAAAGAAAGACAAGGCAAGGCAAGGCAAGGCAAGGCAACAAAAGGAAAGGAAACGAAAGGAAGGACTCATCCATGCCATAAGAAATCAGAAAAAGCATAGGTAGGCAATATCAACTTCGGACCAAAAATCAGCCAAAGAGATAAACAAGGTCACTAAATACTTGTTAAGGGAAAACTGAATGAAGAGATAAATATATATATATATATATATATATATATATATATATATATATATATACCCAGTGGAGGATCACCCTTTTACATAAGACAAATTATAAAAGACATGAACAATCAAATGATCAATAGCACAATAGTAGTGATGAATTGAACACACTACTGTCACAAAGTGGTAGATCAACTGGGCACAAAAAGAAATAATAGAACGGCAGCAATCTCATGAAGGAATGGTCTCAGGAGATGCTTAAGGAGTGTTTCACCCAGAAACAACACAATACAAATACTGCTTAGCTGAAAACGGGATATTATTCAAATTAGAACATATATAAGTCCAGAGAGTATTCTTATGTAAATTTCATGAAAGTGAAATCTTCACATGCATAATATCTGACCACAGTGCAATGAAACTAGAAATTGACGAAAAAACCCTATAAGCACATGGAAATTAAATTGCCTAAACAATCAGTGTGTCACACATGCGATTAAAGAAGATACTTAAAAACACTTACAGTCAAACAAAAATGCAGATACAACTTACCAAAAACCTTGGGATGCAATTAAACTATCTTACAAGGAAAAATTATAGTGGTCAATTTACACATTAGGAAAACATACCACGACCAAATAAATGATCTTATGCTGTAATTCAAGGTTCTATGAAAAGAAAATCAAGTAAAGATCAAAGCCCAAAGAAGGTAGGAAAAAAATTAGACCAGAAATTAATGCAATGAAGATTTTAAAAAATACAAAGTAAATAAATCACAGATTTGTTTCTTTCAAATAATGACTAAAGTTGAAAATTCTCTAACTAACCTAATCAAAAAAGGGAGAAAAACATACAAATTTTTGCAACAAGGACTGAACAGGATAAAAACACTATAGACCCTACAGAAATTCAGAAGATGATCAATACCAACTCCCAAACTCTTTGCTCTTTTCCATCCAAACAGGATGGAAAACACAGAGGGAATGGACAGTTTCCTAGATACATATGAAATGGCAAAGCTGAGTCAAGAAGACATACAAACTATGAATAACCCAATAATGGGAAACAAAATTGAAAATGTAAACAAAAACCAACCAACAAAGAAAAGACCAGATCCTAATGGACTCACAGCAGATTTCTATAAGAAATTTAGAGAACATTTAATGAGACCTTTTCTCAAAATTTTCAAGGAAATTAAACTCATTCTGGGAGTCAAGTATCATTCTCATTCCAAAACCAGAGAAAAATCTAAATAAAAATGAGAACTACTGGCCAATTATTAATGAATGTAGAGGCTAATATCCCTAAGAACATACTAACAAAGAATACAGCAAATCATCAAGAATAGTATGTAACACAATCAAGTGTGGTCATTCCAGGAATACAGGGATGATTCAACATATGCAAAGTTATAAATGTAATAGACCACATCAATAGAACCAAGAACAAAAATCACATCACATGATCATCACAATAGATGGAGAAAAAGCTTTTGACAAAGTCGAACACTCACTCATGACAAAAACTCTACAGAAAATCAGAATAGATGTTCTACATCTCAACCTAAGACATCTATGAAAATCCAGCATCCAAAATAATATGAAATGGGCAAAATCTGAAGGTCTTCACTTTAAAATAAGAAAAAGATAAAGATGTCCACTATCTCTACTCCTATTCAATATAGTTCTGCAAACATTAGCCAGAGCAATAAGATAATAGGGTAAAATAAAAAAATAAGGATTGGAATAAATGAAATTATCATTATTTGCAAGTGACATTATACTCTACATACAGGACCCCAAACTCCTCAGAGTCTTGTACATTTAATCACCAAATTCAGTAATGTAGCAGGATACAAAGTCAGCTCTCAAAAATGACTAATATTTTCATATAGAAATGAAGAACATACTGAGAGAAAAAAAATATGGGAGCCATACCTTTTACGATACCATCCAAAAAAATGAAATGTTTAGGAATCAGTCTCACAAAGGACGTAAAAGATTTATACAGTGAAAATTATGGTACTCTAAAAAAAGAGATAGAGAAAATGGAAAGGTATTCCATGCACCTAGAAAGGAAGAACCAACATTGTAGGAAATGACCATACTCTCAAAATTTTTTTACAGATTCAATGCAGTACTAATTAAAGTGCCATTTACTATATCTCCCAGAGCTAGAGAAAACCTTCCTCAAATTCTTCTCGACCCAAAAGAGCCCCACAATATCAGAAACAATCCTGTGGAACAAAGGAATGGTAGGAGTTATCATAATCCCTAAACTGAAGATATACTATAAAACTATTCTGATAAAAATCAGCATGGTACTGCCATAGACAGACTTGATAACCAACTTAACAGAGTAAAAGATATAGACAAGGCTACAAACACGTTCTGACACTTTATCTTTGATAAAGAGGCCATACATGATCACTGGAAGATAGACTTTTCAATAAATGGTGTTGGAAAACCTGACTTTCCTCATGCCAAAGGCTAAAATTAGACTCATATCTATCATAATGCACTAAACACAGTCAAAATAGATCAAAGATCTAAATATTAAAATAGGAACACTAAATCTTCTGAGAAAAGTGTAGTTAGAAATTTTAAAGACATAGATAAGTAGAGAGTTCATGAACAAAATCCAATCTGCAAGGGAAATACATCAAAGAATCAGCAACTGAGATTTCACCTTTTTGAAAAGTTTCTGCACTTCCAAGGAAATTTCCAACAGAGCACAAAGAAAATCACAAACTGAGAAAATGTGATATACACCTGTCCCTCCCACAGAGGCCTTCTATCTACAACAGATAAAGAATTAAAAGGACCAGGGAGATAGCTTGGTGGCCTAAGTGCTTGCCTGGGAAGTGCAAAGTCCCAGGTTTGATCCCTCGTACTGACTAAGACAAAACAGAAAAATACAAAATTTTTAAAAATCAAGCTACAAAAATTCAAAGACACAGTTCAAAAATGTGCAGCTGAGATTAATTTACACTTGTCCAATAAAGAAGTGCAACTGGTAATAAATATATGAAAAAATGCTCAATATCATTGCTCATTTGAAAAATACAAATTAAAACAACACTGAGGTAGCATTCTCAACCCAGAAAGAATGGCTATACTCAAGAAGTCAGCCGATAACAAATGCTAGAGAGGCTGTAGGGAAAAAGGAACACTTCTAGGCTGTTGCTTTGAGTGCACACTGAAAAACCAGAATTAGAAGTCCAATTCAACCCAGATATTCCCCTTTCAGTATTTTTCCAGAGGAACTGAAAACATCATACCACAGTAATATATGTGCATCAGTGTTTATAGCAACACAATGTTTGCAGTGCTAACACAGGAAAATTTTGAGGTTTTTTCAGTAAATAGATGCAACTAGAGAACATCTTCTTAAAAGAAATAAATTAGACACATATGTGGAAACAACTTATTGTCTCTTAGTGTGATAACTGGAAAGAGAAAGTGGAATCTGCAGAGTGCAACAGACACTGGATAAAGGGAATGAACTTATTCAAAAGGAAAGAGTAACTGAGTTGACGAGAGGGACAGGAAAGGTAGTCAGGGAAGAGGGCAATATCTATGTATGTAGACCGGATGGTTTGGACAACTGTACTATGGATTTCTACTGGTCTATGGAAAGGCATACGTCAGTGGTTCTCAACCTGTGGGTTGCGACCCCGGCGGGGGTCGAACGATCAAAATCCAGGGGTCGCCTAAAGCCATTCTGAATCATAACTGTAGCAAAATTACAGTTTTGAAGTAGCCACAAAATTTATGTTTTGGTTTGGGGTCACTGCAACATGAGGTATTGCAGGGTCACAGCATTAGAAAGGTTGAGAAACACTGGTATGGATAGACAGTGCTTTATTTGTTTTGTGTCCTTTTCTCCATTATCCTTTTTCTGTTTTTCTTATGTTTCTTTTTTCTTTCTTCTTCCAATTCTAAATGCATATATATGATAGCATGAATAACTAGTTCAAGACAACAATAGGCTACTAGGCATTATAACAAATACTGTGAAATTCATATTATTTTGTGAAGTGAAAATTCTGTATCACTTGCAATTTTTCCATTTTAACATTATTTTGTACTCTCTTTAAAAAATTAAAAAGAAAAGAAGGAAGAGCTTTCTCACATGCAGTAAGTTGGGACTACCAGGATATAGAGAAAAATAGGACAGATATGTCTCATAACATAGGGATTTCAGCCTTATTTCCGTGAGGACTGTTCACACCAAAGGATGTGACACTAATGTGCTCAAATGGAGGGAGTCAGACAGCTTAGGTTCAAAACTTCATTCTGACAATTAGTAGTTGCTTGACTTTGCCTGAATTTGCCAGAACTGGAGCAAGTTGTTCTATTTGAGATCATGTTATTTCAAAACAGCAACAATAATAGCTTTTTTTTTTATCTTTTTGAGACAGGATCTCGCTATGCAGCTCAGGCTTGTCTTCACCTCACTTTTGTAGCCCAGACTGGTCTCGAACTCGCACCAGTCCTCCTGCCTCAGCCTCCTAAGTGCTGGGATTACAAGCATGTGCCATCATGCTCAGCAATAGCACTTCCTTCATGAACTTGTTATGAGCAAGTAGCTAAAATGACAAAATATATCCATGGTATATTACACATCTCCAAATCTTTTAAAATTCTTAATTGTTCTGTGGTCTAACATACATTTATCCAAACTGAAGACTATATAGGTGACTCTATGTAACAAAAAGCCATCAACCCAGTCATGTGCAGTTTAGTGTTACTGGCCTTCATGAGACTTAAAGACTTTGGTCTGTCTTGAAAGTCTTCCTAGGTCAAACTGAAAAGAATGTATTTCATCCTGGGTGGGTAGGCTCAAAAATTTTTATTTGGTTGCGTTTCCTTCAATATATAAAAATATTATATGTT
The DNA here is from genome assembly GCA_004027025.1 of Myocastor coypus. Taxonomy (NCBI): domain Eukaryota; kingdom Metazoa; phylum Chordata; class Mammalia; order Rodentia; family Myocastoridae; genus Myocastor; species Myocastor coypus. The sequence goes on along the minus strand of PVJA010039092.1, from coordinate 11,046 downwards.
TTGTGCTTTCTATTTATCAAATAAGAATGTATTGCATAGCCTTCCTAGAATCTTCTTTTAGATTCATATATGTTTTCTGTGATGAATCTAATTGTTGTTATCCTTAAAATGATCTTGCTAGACAATATTCTTGAAATTATCATCTATTTGACAGAATTAGTATACTTGACCTTTTTAATTTTGTGTCCAAATTAAACTTTATAAAGCTTTGAATTTTTTATTCTAAAAGTTTATCCAGCCGTAGTTTCTCATGCTGGCAATCTCAGCACTTACAAAGCCTAAGGCAGAAAGAACATAAGATTTGAGTCTCACCTAGGAAATTTAGCAAGATCTTCTTTAAAATATAAATAAATAGATAAGAGACTAAAGATATGTCTTAGTCGTAGAATGTCCCTGATTTTTATCTTTAGTACTGGAAAGAAAAGTTTTATATATGAAATATTGAAAAAAATTTTTAAAACCTTTTTTAAAAGTGGAAATATTTAATCCCATTTTTTGGGAAAATAAGTTATTTTCCACTCAGTTTCTGCTTCCATATGGCAATATCCACAATATGATTATAGTCCCCCCTAAAATGCTGATTTTCCAGTAAAATGTTTCTTATATAACATTTTAAAATAAGAATAATATTTAATATAATTTTCTGAAAATGGAAAAATGTTTTAAAGGGTTAAATACTCCCTTTAAGAGAACATTGAGTAATTTTATTACATGTTTCCAATTCATGTTATTACAAATATCAAAACAATAGATAATTCCCAGCTGGTTATGGTAGCACAAGTTTTTAATCCCAGTAACCTTGGAGCCTGAGTCAGAAGTATTAGGAGTACTTGGCTAGCCTGGGCAATTTAATGACTTAGTGAGACACCTTGTCTCAAAATATAAACACAGTGCAAGGGCTCCAGGTTCATGCAAATCAGAATTAGTATGCTACTTAAATTGTTACAAATAACTAAAAAATACATAAATTGCTTGGCCTCACTTTCTGAGATTGTCATAACACTACCACTAATTGATGTTTCATATTTAATTAACACATATGAGAGAACTTTGCCTGAAACATAATAAAAAAATGTATCCCAAGCCTAGCATCATGCTTGATATATGAAAGGCACTCAATAAATCATTTTCAAATGAAGGCACAAGAAAACTAACAAATCAAACTAATTACTAATAATGAATGCAAAATTCAAAGTAAAATACTAAATGGGTTTCAAAACAGGGTACAAAAACAGTGATAATGCCAAGTTTTCCTTTCCCAGAAATTCATAAGCAGCTTAAAACTATATACACTTTATATCAGTAATCTACCAACTTACTTACATGGGTTAAATGTAGTAAGCTATTCATAAGTTAAAAAAGAAAAACAATAAAAACTGAATATCTATTACTAAATGCAATCAACTTTTAGTTACCAATGCATATACATATAATATCTGAATGTGCTAAAAATTATACTTGACTGTAAAACTGTCAACGAATTACCATAGCAATAAGAACTGAAAATAAATGAACAACATCACCAGAATCATTAATTTCTTCCAAAAATTCTAGATTTTAGCCGGGGATGTTGGCACATGCCTGTAATCCCAGCACTTGGGAGGCTGAGGCAGGAGGATCATTGTGAATTCGAGACCAGCCTGAGCTACAAAAGTGATCTCAAGGCCAGCCTGAACTGCATAGCAAGACCCTGTCTCAAAAAAAAAAAGCTAAAAAAATATTCTAGATTTTACAGTGAAATACATTTTTAATGTATAAAAATATATAAACAAGTTTTATTTGTTATAAACATTTTTGCTTACCTGGGAAGCCAACTAAATTTATAGATAATTGATAGTAATTAAGATGGATAGCTATGAAATAGTCAAAAATCTTCCTTATTCAGGGACCATGGTTTTAACTCTGACACCACATGCTACACCAACCCCAACTGCAGGGCAAGCTGAGCTAGCCAGAGACTAGGCATAGTGGTTCATGCCTATAATCCTAGTACAGGAGAGCCTGAAAGGAGGATCGCCATCAGTGTGAGCTGCATAGTGAGATCCTGCAACAACCAAGTATAATTTTTAAAAATCTACCTTATATATAGACATTGAACAGTTACAATATATAACACCAATAAGAACAAATATACTATTATGAGGGAATGCTTTTAAAAAATTAAGTTATCAAGTGACTTTGAAACTATCTTATTAAGCACCAGCTCAGGCTCGGCATATGTGTGGGAGTGCTTCCACTCTGCTCCCCCACCAGACAACTTCAGCCTGAGCACAGGCCTGGCATGAGTGAGACTATCTACACATTCATGGGAACCTCTTCCACTAGACAATTCTGGTGTGAAACTCTCCAGCTGAAGTTTCTGCAGGGAGGTTAGGGGCCAGAACCATGCGGCTAATCCAGGAGCAGACCATCTTGCCAGAAGGGAATAGTGGTTTCTCTTCAATGGACTGCAGCAGGAAGAAGCTGAGCACAGAAGCCAGAGCCAAGCCAGGCAGAGTTCAAACTTGATAGATCCAGACCTGGTAAGCTAAGACACTTTGCTAGACCCAGATCTATGAGAGCATACTCCCTCTTTCACTCTTAACTGAGAGAGGGGATATGTTATGGTTTATGTCTAGTTGTCCCCCCAAAGCCTCATGTAGTCATTGGGCAGGGACTTCTATAGATTGAGACTGGATCCATGATCCCTGAAATTATGTGTTTTAGTACTGATTGGATTATTGGTCTAAGTAGGGCTGGGACTATGGGTGTGGTCTAATGTGGATATCCTAAGGCAGACAGACTGATAGGAATATAAAGGGAGACAGAGAGACAGACTAGAGCTGTTGCTCTGCTGCTGTGTTTGGTTGGCTGCCTCTGTCACCATTTTGTTGCTGTTATGCTGCCATGAACTGGATACTCTCTGCCCTGCTCCACTCAGCCTTGGGCCAGCCGAATATGGACTGAAGCCTCCAGTTACTGTGAGCGAAATAAACCTTTCCTTCCTTCATTTTGAGTGTCGGATATTTGTCCCAGCAACGAGTAAAAAGTAACTAAGACAGGGCAACAGGTAACCCAGGTGAACTAGTCTGCCTGGAAGACCCCAAGTACATCAAGGGGAGGTGATCAGACAGAACTTAGGGGAACTAACTTAAAAACAATTTTCTAATTTAATATATGTTTAACTACACAGACATAAAGTTTGCTCTTACTATCTAAAATACAAACTCATTAGTTATAAAAGTTGGTCAACTGCAAAATATCACTACTCATTAATAGCGTTCCTACTTGTAGCTCTGTACATGCAAAACTATAACTACCTTAACCATATAATCTCTCTTGGGTAAGAATTTTGCTAGGTGCCAAGGTTATAAATGCACTAAAGCTCTGCACCAAAGGTTAGAGGACAGAGCTGTACAAACTGGCAAAGAGAAGGAACAAAATGAAATATCAGGTCCCTAAGCCAAACAGAACAAATACAGGAGACACTGGGATAGAAAAAATTGAGAATCACACAGTAGAAATCTCTCAATTAATAGGATCTAAAGTAAAGAAACAACTTCAGAAAGGTAGAGAGGAAATCAGATCAGAAATAACTTCTGAAGTAAAAAAAGAAAGGATAACTGCAATGAAAGAATTAAGTGCTTTTAAAGAACACAATGATAAGAAATGAGACAAAAAAGAAAAATGATGGAATCCTTCAATGAGCAATACAGGAAAGAAATAGATTGCATGAAGCAGAATGAAAGAGACTTATAGGAACTTCAAATCTCAGTCACAAGCTGGCAAAAGCATTTTAATCAAAGTGAAGGTAGAGTTTCAGATTTTTTTTTTGTCTTTTAGACACAGGGTCTCACTCTGCAGTTCAGGCTGGCCTTGAGCTCACTTTTGTAGCCCAGGCTGGTCTTGAACTCGCACGAATCCTCCTGCCTCAGCCTCCCAAGTCCTGGGATTACAGGTGTGAGCCACTACGCCTGGCAGAGTTTCAGATTTTGAAGACAAAATTGCAGAAAGTGAAAAGGTAAGAAAAGATCTCTTAAAAACAACTAGGAGGAAGGAAAAAAATAATTGAATATCTGCAAGACTATACAAAGATGAACAACGTGAGACTGATAGGTATTAATGAGAAAGAGGGAGCCAGTATAAATAATATAAAAATAATACGAGGAGAATAGCAGAAATCATCCCAAATATGTGGAAATAATTTGGCATTCGGATAACCAAAGCACATAGAACCGCAAATAGCATAAACTCAATTAAAAACACACTCAAGTATATAATAGTCAAGATCCCAGAAATCCAGCAAAAGAACAATATACTAAAAGCTGCTAGAGAAAAGAAATAGATCCCATTAAAAGGAAAACCCATCAAAATAATGGCAGATTTCTCTTCACAAGCCATGAAGTAGCTGAGGAGATAGCTCAGTAAAACAAGTGCTTTCCTGGCAAACACAAGGACTCGAGTTTAATCTCCAGTCCCACCAAAAAAGTAAATAAATAAACAAGCCATGAAGTCAAGAAGATCATGGAGCAGAGTGCTTCAAGCCCTTCATGAAAATAAATTCTAGCCTACAATGCTATCCCTATAAAACTTTCTTTCAAGTTTGATGGAGAAGTGAAAAACTTCCATGACAAAGAACAACTAAAGAATGTCATGATGACAAACCTAACCTTGAGCAGACTGGTGAAAGATATTCTAGAGAGGGATCAAAAAGACCAGAACATCATGAATGAGAACAGAAAGAACCCACCAAATAGAGCAACCAATTAAACACAGGAGAAATATGGGTAAGCAACAGGAGTTAAATAACATTTCAGTCATAACTCAAAACATCAATTATAACTGTCGATGTAAATGCACTCAATTTGCCATTTAAAAGAAATAGACTGGCATAGTGCAGTAGGAAGCAAAATCCAACATTATATGATATACAACTAACATACTTAGCTCACAAATAAATTCATATCCTGAAAGTCAAAGGATGGAAAACTATACTACATGCCCCAGTACCTCCGAACAAAAACAGAGGTAGCAATCCTGTTCACAGAGAGTATCAACTTTGAACCAAGAATGATCAAAAGAAATAAAGTTGACCACTATATACTGGTTAGGGGAAAAAATTCAAGATGAACAGGTAGCACTCATAAGTATGTACATGCCCAACACATGAGCACATAGCTATAAAAGAAAAATATTAATCGACCTGAAAATTTTAATATGCAATACCATCAGATTAACAGCAGACCTTAATACCATCATCCCACAAAAGATAGGTCAAGCAGATGAAAAATTAGCAAAGTAGCAAAACTTAACCAGGACTTGGAACAAATGGACTTAATGGACATATACAGAGTGTTCCATCCAACCACATCTGAATACAAATTCTCTTCAGCTGCACATGAAACATTTTCTAAAATAGACCACATAGTAGTCCATATGCCATGCTTAAGTATATGCAAGAAAACAGAAATTATGCCATAAATATTATCTGAACACAGTGTCATGAAACGTGACATAAATGGCAAAAGAAACCATAAAAGAAAAACAGAAATACATGGAAATTAAACACGATTCTCAGCAACCAACAGCTTATCAATGAAATAAAACAATATGTACTATTTAATGAAAATTCAAGCACAACTTTTTGAAATTTAGGTGAGGCAATGAAAGCAGTTCCTAAAGTGAAATTTATAGCTGCAACACACATTAAGAAAGCAGAATGGGAACAAATAAATACCCTAATGCTGTACCTTAAGCATTCAGAAAAAAAGAGCAGACTAAACCCAATACCCAGGTACAAGATGAAATTATAAAGACTAGAGCAGATATTAATGCAATCCAAATGAAGAAAATAATAAAAAATAACAAATCAGTAAGGTGGTTCTTTGAAAGATTAAACAAAATTGATAAGCCCCTGGCTAACCTCATCAAAAAGAGGAAAGAAAATACTCAAATTCAAGCAACAATGAATGAAGAGTGAAATTACCACAGATCCTATGGAAATTCAGAAGATCATCAATAGCTGCTTTGAAAATTTTTACTCTCATAGAATTGACACAGAAGAAGTGGACAGATTCCTAGAAGGGTATAATTTATCAAAACTGTATCAAGAAGATATAACAACTCTCAATAACCCAATAACAGCCAGTGAGACGGAAAATATAATAAAAATCTACCAACAAAGGAAAATCCAGATTCTGATGGGTTCACAGATGAATTCTCCAAGAAATATACAGAAGACATAATCCCAATACTCCCCAAACTCTTCAATGAAACTGAAAAGAAAACATTCCTCCCAAAGTCATTCCTCGAGGCAAGTATACTGATACCAAAACCAGAGAAAGACGCAACTGAAAAAGAGAACTACAGGCCAGTTTCTCTCATGAACACAGTTACAAAAATCCTCAATAAAATCCTCACAAATAGAATACAGCTAATCATTAAAAAGATTGTACACCATGACTAGCGAGGATTCATCCCAGGTATGCAAGGATGGTTCAAAATATGAAAATCTATAAATATAATACACTATATCAATAGAGCCAAATCCCAAAACCACATGATCATCTCATTTGATTCAGAAAAGGCTTATGACAAAGTCCAGAACACATTCATGTTCAAAGTCCTACAAAAAAATTGGAATAGAGGGCCTCTATCTTAGTCTGATGAAAGCTATCGATTACAATACAGTGGTAACAAAATTCTAAGTGGGGAAAAGCTGAAATCTTTTACTTTCAGATCTGGTACAAGACAAGGATATCCTCTATCACCACTCCTCTTCAATATAGTCCTAGTATCATTAGCCAAAGCCATTAGACAAGCGAGAGAAATAAAATCAGTAAAGAAGTTAAACTATCATTATTTGCAGAAGATATGATGCTCTACTTGGAAGACCAAAAAAAAAAAAAAAAAAAATAACCAACCAAGAAGCTACTAGAATTAATACACAAACTCAGTAGCATGGGGAGATACAAAGTCAATACCCAAAAATATTTTATTTAATCAAGAAGCACATCATGCTCCTAAATGGAAAGACCTAATAGTAGATACAGGCCAATTCTTCTCCAAATTAAGGCTATAAATTGAATGAAATCCCATTGAAATATTTCAGTAAGATAATTTTTACAACTTTCTACAGAATTATTATGAATGTTAGTGTTGAAAAATAAATATGTGGAAATTACAAGTTCATTTTCCAAAGAGGTTTACTTTCCAAAGAGGATGAATGAGATATTCTGCTAGATAGAATCATATTCTCATTCATTCATTTGGTCAGTCACTGTCTCATTTAATCTTTACTATAGTGTCATTCAGAATAAAACAAACAGAAATGCAGGACTTACATTGAAAAGAAAATAATCTCCACCATATATTCTGAGTTGAGGCGATATTAGCCCTACCTCATTAAAACATTCTAACTTCTCCTCCTGCGCGAGTATTCCTACACATGGATAAAATCGTTAATGTACTTCCAACTTATACATGAAAAACTCTAAAGGGGAATGAAATAATTTTCCTAAACAGCTGGGTTCTTAGTAAAGAAAAATCTCCACTGGACTTAAGACCCTTGACTCTAACATCTATACTCTTTACCACTATAATATACTATGTCCGAAAAAGTTCTCTAAAAGTAGAAATGTATTGCACAGACTCCTTCAATACTAAACTTTGAACATACTCGTCGATAAGGATTTTATCTTATTGTGTTCAATAATTCAGCAAATGTATTAAAATTTTATTATATGCAAAACACCACATCTGAAATTGCCCCAAAAGATTAATATATGACTATATCTCATCAAACTTAGAATCTGCTGCAGTGGTTCTCAACCTTTCTAATGCCGTGACCCTGCAATACAATTCCTCATGTTGCAGTGGCCCCAAACCAAAACATAATTTTGGTGGCTACTTCAAAACTGTCATTTTGCTAGTTATGCTTCAGAATGGCTTTAGGTGACCCCTGTGTTTTGATCGTTCGACCCCCGCCGGGTTCATGACCTACAGGTTGAGAGCCACTGCTTAGAGGAAGGTGTCTAGGGAGGCATTGAACATACAGACATACTGTGATAGTATTAGGTGATAATATTAGGAGCTGGGCATGATGGTGCAAACCTCTGTAATCGCAGGACTCTGAGAAGCTGAGGCGACAGGATCAAAAGTTTAATCCCAAACTGAGAAATTCTGTGACTAAAGGAGACCTTGTGTCAAAATACAAAATAAAAATAAAAAAAGATTGGAGATGTAGCTCTGTACCAATGTCTTGAGTTCAATTCTCAGCACAACACACACACACACACGTGTGCATGTGTGTGCATGTGTGGGAGGGTATAGCTATTTACCGAGATGAATATCTTTAAGGGAAAACAAATGGAATGCTATTATGAGAAAGCAACATAGAGAAATAATTCAAGTAGAAGTGCTAAGGAAAATCCTGCAGAGGAAAGATATAAGATAAATAGAAAAATGAATGTAATCAAAGCAGAAACTACAGGGGCCGGCCAAATAGCTCAAGAGATTGAAATGCCTGCAAGCAGGCTCAGGACAGGTGAACTGGGGGGTGGGTGGTGTAAATCTCTGGTGATGTCATGCCAGCCCGCCCCCGGGATACACTGAAATGGCAATTGAGACTGGGCATGGTGGCATGTACCAGTCATCCAGGTTCTTGGGAGGCTATAAACAGGTGGGTCACTGTGAGTCCAATTTAGTAGTGAGACCCTGAGGACAGCATCCCGTAGACCCTTCCCTAAAATAGAAAAAAAAAGCAGAAACTACATAATCTGAGGGCTTATATACTCTCAGAATTCATGTTTGGAAATCCTAAATCCAAAGAGGATAGTATTAGGAGGTGTCACCTTTGGGATGTCATTAGGGCATGAGGACAATGCTCTCACGAATGGCTTCATGCCACTGTAGTGGAAGTCCACAGAAACTCTTTCCTTTTCTACTATGTGAAGGCTTGTCAAGAAAGTACCACTGTTGAATCAGAAAGCACACCCTCACCAGATAGGCAATCTGTCAGTGCATTGGTGTTAGACAGCTCGGTCTCCGAAAATGTGAGGAATAAATTTCTGTTGTATATAAACCACAGTTTATGACATTTTCTTACAGTACTTTAAGACAAAAATTACATAAAGGAAATCTATTTTACATATAGTCATACACATTATCCTGTCCTTTTTCAAATCTACCTTTGCTGTTTATTATCCCTTGAGAGCCTTTCCCCATTTCAGGACACATAAAGATTTGCCTATATTTTCTTCAAGTAATAATAACATACTATAACATTTGTATAGTGATTGTTATATGCCAGACATTGTTCTCATTGTTTTATATGCATTGATTCACTTAATTCTCACAATAATCCTAAAATGGACTGGCATTTTCATAAGTTTATAGATAAAGAATCTAAGTCATGGAAAGATTAGGAGACATGGCCAAAGTCACAAAGCCAACATCTGATAGAGTCAGAATTTGAATTCAGGCATTCTTAATCATATCATACTGTCTTTCAAATATTTCTTAATCTTTATATTTAGATGCTTTAAAAGCTTTTTGTTGTTGCAGTAAATGATTTCATTCAGCATGGGAAGTTGGTACATGTCAATAACATACTTTTATACTTTTACTTAGAATATGAATCCATCTGTAATTGGTGATACTTCAAAGAGGCTGTCTTTGATATTCTAAGTGGTTATTCAATTACCCAATATCATTTGCTAAATATATATACTAAATATATATAAATGTTTTATATAGTATATAAATTATCATAATCATGAAGTGCATTTTGGCTTTGTATTATTTTGTATGATTAAATGAACTATTCCTATGTGGATACCACTGTCTTGAAATTACTACATTTTTTTTCAAAGAAAGATGCCAGCTGAGATATTTTAGCACTAAGATATTGTATTTTTTCTTTTCTTACTATAAAATACTCTTTCATTTTTAAATTACTACCAAGCTTCTATTTATGAAAGTTTCTAGCACAATCAATAGAGTTGTACTACAGTACTTAAATTAAACATACACTGGATATGTATTCTGGTCCAGGTACTAGGTTCTAGGTAATATAAATGCAAAGAAATAAGATGTGGTTTTTGTCTTAAAAGAAGCTCATGTACCAAAGAAAGGGATAGAAAAGTATGTCAAGCACAATGTTGCTACAGATCAGTAGTAAAAAAAAAGTTCAGAGCTTGTCTAAATCAAATAGGAGGGGGAGAAAATTTTAACATTTCCACAGAGAATGTGTAGATAAAGTTGAATTGTGTATGCCAAGTGAGAGTCACCAGGATTTAAAAGGTGACAGAAGATAAACTCATGCAGCAGAAAAAGTTGCATGAAAGCCAGAAAAGTTCAAGGAGTTGCTAATAATTTTTCCTGGCTGAGGCATCGATTTTGTATTGTAAAGTGACATTCTACAAAGCTTCAGAAGTAAGTATATGCTAATTTATGGGAGCTTTACATGCAAAAAATAAGATGTTTGGATTCTTTTTTTTTTTCATTCTGATCATAATGGTAGTTAGAGAATTTTAAGTACAAAAGTGACATGATTTACTTCCATAAGTTACACTAGTCAAATTAACTTATGAGCAAGTGTCCAAAATTGATAAATACAAGCCATGAGAAATTAAAATGAGTATGTGGAAATATTTCTCCATGTATTTGCAGAAGCTGAAAAGTAATAGTTGGGATCTGTGCCACACTTCTATCTGGTCTTCATGTACGTAAGTCATCATCAATGCCCAGGACTTGCAGTGGACCTTTGTTTAAACTGCTCTGTGTGAATGAAGTCAAGTAAAGGGCCACTTAACAGTTGGCAGTGGTGAAGATTCATGGAGCTTGCCATAACTTATGCGCCAAGATCAGGGAAAGAATGTGATGGACCTCAACTGCTGTTCACTGCTGAACGATTCTTATCTCTTTCCTTGTGCAAAACTCTGTTAAGCTATGCACAGACAACAAATGATTTCATTAGATATTGTTGTACACTAAATATATTATCAATGGATGGGAATGATAACTTTAGCAGGCTATGCTATGGTAAGTTCTGTTCCAGATATTTGT
>PVJA010039091.1:0-19423 GCA_004027025.1 Myocastor coypus | reverse complement strand
AAATAAATAAATAAATAAATAAAAGAGGGGCTGGGGAGATAGCTCCGAGGCACAAGTGCCTGCTGGGCAAGTGCAAGGTCCTGAGTTCAAACCCTGGTCCCACCAAAAAAAAATAATAATAATAAATAAATAAATAAATAAATAAAAATTAAAAAAAAAAAAAGAAAGGTGAATGAACCAGTTCAAGCCCACAGCAAGCAGGTGGTCAAAGGCGTTGGAGCACTGGTCTTCCTGAGTGGCTCCCTCTTGGAGTAGCATGAGACCGAGGAAGAACATCTCCCACTGGCGGATGACACGGTCACCCTAAAAAACGGGTGAAGACTGATAAGACTTTTTCAGCAAAACACAACGTCTCTGTCACAACTACTCAGCTTCACCCCTGGGAGCCCACTGCGCATCACAAAGGCCTGTATATAGCTGAGCATGTATGGCTGCTGTTCAATACAAGCTTATTTACCAATCCAGATGGCTGAGCAGTAGTTAGCAGACCTCTGGTGCATAAGATCCTTCCTGGGTCTGGGGTTGCGGGTCGACATTCCACCCAGCTCTGAAGCCTATTGTGATTTCCCTAGAGCCCAACAAATAGCACTTGGACTAGTCCACTAGCTGCGCCACACACACAATGACACAAAGGGAAAAAATAAATCCAACTTTTATCCCAGCAGCACAGGAAACACCAACAGTGTTACCTAATGGAAAAACAAGCTTAAAAGTACAAATAAACATAGGAATCTAAAGTTCCAGGACCCAATCACAGACATCAGAGAGGAGGCTGTGGTGTGTCGGGTTCTTACATGTGTTCTCCTTCCTCGTAGGCTGCTGCTGTTCACTAGCAATGTTACTGTTCAGCACTGAGTTCCAGGGTGCTGTGGCCCTCATGGGAGGGACCATGACCCATCCCCTCCTATCCCTGGCACCCACACAACGCCCGTGCCTGTGGCCACCCTCAAGTGAGCTCCTGGGTCACTCCATCTCTCTCAGGAGTGGTGGTGCCAGCTCTGTCTGGGCTTGCGTAGGTGGGCCAGAGGCCACGTCACACACACAACACCTTGCTCCTCCCTGACCTCCCCAGGGCTGGGTGCCACTCCGCTTGAACTGCCTGGCCAGAGCCTGCTCGTGCGAGGGTAGAGCATCTGCTGTTGCCAAGAGCTCATGGGAGGCCTCAGACAAAAGTCCTTAACCTCTTAAAAAAAAAAAAATCATTGAACAACAGACATTCAGAACACGACACTATCACAAAGCAGGCTACACTGTGCTCCCACAGCATCTTCAAGATAACCCCTACGCTGACTTAAAAGGCCAACAGGTTGTTTGTTCTGCGTGTACATGTGGTGCTGGCCTCAAACCCAGGGCCTCACGCATGCTAGGCAAGTGCTCTGGCACTGAGCTAGACCCGCATTCCAGTTTTGCCTGTGTCCGAGTTTTCTATCTGATAGCACAATCTTTACACCTTTGGCTCTGGCTTCTGCCACTCCACATCTGACTTGTACAGTTTGTCTTCATGCTGTGCAGCTGCAGATTGTTTATTTTTATGCCATTATTCTCTAGGGTGTGACCATGCCACTATTTATGTCCATTCCACTGCTCATAGGCGTTTGAGTGGCTTCCAGTTTAGGGCCACCAGGATGAGTGCTGCCATGAGCATGCAGTCCACAGCTACAGGGAACAGCTATAGGTACTTCCTCTGGGCCCACTGCTGTGGTCCGTGGGGACATAAATTGGGAGGCCTGGCTCCAATGCACTGGGCCCAGCTTTAAGTCTCCCCACCCAGGCAGGCTTGGGCTATCCCTGCTTAGGCTACTTAGCTCAGGAGTGTGTCCCAGACCCCTTCTCTGGCCAGCCAGCTGTCATTTGAGTGACAGGGCGGGTGCAGAGGGCTGTGCACCGACAGCCACAGGCCTGGCCAGCTGGCAGAGCGCCCACCTAGCATGCGGGAGGCCCTGGATACCCTCTCCAGGTGAGATCAGGAGCCAAACCCACTCCCACCTTGGAGCCCCTTGGCTCAAAGCTGCAAAGTTCATTCTTTGCAAGCCAAGAACTGAGAAGTAAGAGAAGAGCTTAGAATGTCATCAACTGCTGGGCGTGGTGGCACACGCCTGTAATCCCAGCACTCGGGAAGCTGAAGCAGGAGGATCAGTGAGAGTTCAAGGCCAGTCTGGGCTACAAAAGTGAGCTCAAAGCCAGCCTGAACTTCATAGTGAGGCCCTGTCTCAAAAAAAAGAAAAAAAAAAAAAAGAATGTCATCAACTGTTACCGCCAAAGACTCAGCCCTGCTGCTGCCTGGGAGGTGGCACAGGCTCCTATCCCTGCCTCTGCTCCCCGCCTCTGTACAGATCAGAGTTTTTCCTAACAAGGAGTCCACAGGCTGAGCCCCTGGGGGACTCCGTCTGGGGACTGCAGGCCTGCCCAGGGAAGGGCTGAGTTCTTCCTGAGCTGGAAAGCACAGGGTAACCTCCTTAAAACAATATGCTCCCCAGGGCCTCCTAATCCCTTGGCCTGCTGCAGACCATGTGAATCCTGATCTGTCTGGCTGGGCAGGGCGCCCAGGAGCAACCACAGGCTGCCAGCAGCAGGCAGGGACAGGGAGATGCCCACTGCCTTGACAGGCTCCAGAACAAAGGTCAGGACAACAGGAGTGCACCTGGGGGAGGTGGCCGAGCGCCCTTACCACATCTTCAGCTCCGTTCCAATGGACCCTTCCTTCCCTGTATGTTGTGTGCACTGTCGCCAGATAAGCACCAGCGAGCTCAAGGAATGAGAGAACCAGGTTCCTCTGCGCAGAGGTCTCTCTGGGCCTGGATTTTCCTGTTTATTAAGGCAGGGAGAAATATACCTCTTGGGACAAAATGAACATTAAAAAAAAATAATAATAATAAGCCTTGGGCGGCTTCAGGGACCTCAGTTCGATCCCTGGCACCACATGCTGCGCCAGCCCTGCTGTCGGGGCAGGCTGAGCCAGCCATAAAAATTAAAAAAAAAAAAAAAAAAAAAAATGAGTGAATAAACAAACAAAGGTTCTGAAACAAGAAAAAAAAATAAATAAAATATAATTTCATAAACCAAGGGGCCACTGTATCAAAATATTCCACATCTATGGAAACAGTTCTAGCTAAGGACAGGTCTAGCAGGATAAGGAGCCAGATCCAACACCCTCACCAACACCCTCCTGTGGATTAGGACTGTGGAGATCTGGGCCCAGGCTAGATGTGTGTGTACATGTGTACGTGTGTGTGTGTGCACGTGCATGTGTGCATCCTGCTACATCCGGATGACAGCCCTGCAGCTGTGCTACCTGGCTTATGTAATGGAATTTCCTACACATCCATCTCCTGAATACCAACCTCCGTCGCCAGTACTCTCCAGTCTTTGCTGAGGGAGGCCTTCCCACATGGGCCAGAAGCCAGGCCAAGCTCTCAATACCTGTGGTATCTCTGGGTCCCCTCTGAGGTGCCTTTATTACATTCCTTGTACTGAAAGGAGACCAGGGCTGGAAGACAGGTGACCAGACCACTCAGCCCAAATCAGGGAGCCTAACACAGGCCAAGCTGTCTGTGCCACCCTGGGCTGCCGTGCTGCACCTGTGCAGCTAGCCCTTCTCCTCCCAAGAGGGCCTGCCTCATGACCTTGGGCACATGCATACTTCCAGAGCCAATTTGGCCCTCAACTCTTCCCTTCACAGTAAGTTCCAAAACAATCTTGGTAAATATTTTTCCCAGGGAGTATGCTACCATTCCCATGCCACTTCCCTCTCCTGCAGCCATGAAAACAGCAAGATGTGTGTAGTTTTCTCAGAGACTCCCGGAAAACTCCACTAGGGACCCTGCTACTCTGATTTGAAACAAAGGCCTGAGGCCAGAGGGAAGTCCCCCTCCATGGATGTGGGATAGTAACCTCTCACATGAAGAGTAGCCTCTGGGAACCAGGATGAAGGAAAGTTCTATGAATTTCCCTTCAAGTGACCAGTTTCCACCTGCTGGGAGCCAAAGGCCATAACCCCAAATGGAGCTATCAACTTTCTGGGCTCTCTCTGTCCTGGGCGGAAGTCCCCTTCCAGGAATAACACCTGTATCCTTCTAGTTGCAGAGTAGCCCACAGTGCTTGCATCTTCCCAGATAAAGATCCCGTGTCCTGGGGCTGGGGCAGGCCACCAGCGGAGGCTCAGCTTGGCCTGCTCCCTGTCACCCTGCTTGCTCTCAAGGCAGGCACAATAAACCTATTAACCTCTGTCACTCAGCCCCCATCTCCCCTGCAGAGGGGGAGGCCCATGCATGATTCTTTTTTTTTTTTAGACAGGGTCTTGCTATGCAGTTGAGGCTGGCCTTGAGCTCATTTTTGTAGCCCAGGCTGGTCTTGAACTCACACTGAGTCTCCTGCCTCAGCCTTCCGAGTGCTGGGATTACAGGCATGCGCCACCACACCCGGCTACCATGCATGATTCTTACAGAGCATAAAATCCTGGTTTGGTTGGTGTCTGAAGACCATGAAGCTCTCGGCTGCTGGTGGGAGAGAGGCTAGAATGGGGAGCGGAAGCCAGGGTAGTGAGCAACATGGGAGCAAGGTTTTGTTTAGAAAGAACAAAACAAAACATGTAAATGGCCATAACAAAACTGCTGAGGCCTGCCTCCTTGTCCCAGGAAAGCTAAAGGCCCCGGAAGTTGTCACCCTGTTGTTGGACCATCAGAGAGCCAAGAAAGCCCTGGCTTCCACAAACTCCACCTGAGGAGTGAATCAGGAGTCCCAGGCCAGTGCTGGGCACAGCCAGCTGTCCACACCACTGCACACCCAGCCCCTAGCAGTCACTGCTGCTCAGTGACTTCCGAGGCAGCAGGGAGAAGAACTGTGAACCCTTCTAGGGTAGATTTCACAGTTCTTCTGTTCCCAAGACACTGGGAGCAAAATGGAGTGTCCCCTCTGTGGACACTGTGGGGTTGCACTTGCTCAAACTGCTTCAGAAGACAGACATAGCTAGGACTCCAACACGGTGCAAAGGGTGAGGCACCATCACTGGCCCAGTGGGCACCACACATTCCCAGCCTCACCTTTCTCTTGGCCTTAATCACACTGCATCCCTAACTCTCCCCGTTACGTTTTTGTTTCTATCTTATGACAGTTTTGATGAGTCACCTAACTGCACAAGCAGAGCTCAAATGTAAGACCCTCCTGCCTCAGCCTCCAGGTGTGTACCATGATGCCTGGTGCATGTGTGTGTGTGTGTGTGTGTGTGTGTGAGTGTGAGAGAGAGACAGAGAGACAAAGAGACAGAGAGACAGAGAGACAGAGAGAGACTAGGGGTGGACCCTTAGGCTCCATGCCTACTCAGGAAGTCTACCCCAAGCCCTATCTTCCTCTGTTGTTTCAGTCCTGCTACCCTGCAAGGTTACCTGGTCACTCCAACACCCAGAACACCAAGGCATATCAAGAGTGGAAGACAGACCTACAGCCTCAGCACTCAGAAGATTGAGACAGGAGGACACCATCAGTTTAAGGCCACCCTTGGCTACGTATTGAATTCAAGGTCAGCCTGCTCTACATAGCAAGATCCTGTCTCAAAAGAAAAAAGAAGTAGAAGAGAGCCACTTGGGACCTCATAAGACATATCTCTAGTTAAATAAGTCTACCATCCCTGCCTTGGAGTTCCCATCTGGAACCCATCATGTGGAGATGTCCTCCCACGGGAGCTGGCAATAGCCCCACCATGCCCACAGTATCAGAACTCCTGGTCCCGTGGGCCTCTGGCTCTCTTGCCTTCCCTTCAGCCTAGTCATTGCTGGTGCAGTATTGATGGAATGCCCAAAGATGCCCAAGCAGAGGAGCGGGTACCCACCCTGCAGGGCAAGCAGGAGCCAGGATCAGGCAGTGAGCAACTAAGCAGACAGCGCCAGGCTGTGCCCTCTGTGTACTTGACCCGTGGTTGGGCATCTCTTCTTTAAAACAACTGTCAGTTTTCCTCTACATCCAGGGTTACAATGTCACAAGTAGCATCCCTTGATTCCACCCCAACAAAGGACATAATAGCACCAGAAGGTCAGAGTACAGAATACAGATCATCCTTTGGCCTCCAGAGCCCTGTGGTCCAGTGCCAGCATGGCTCACCGGTGAGGCACAAATGCCAGTGGATGACGATATCTGGGCCAGTCTCTTCTCCTGGCTGGTGTCCTGCCCTACACCACCATGGGACAGGGGCCCACACCCTCCCACATCACTCCTGAGCAGGGAACTGCCAAAGATACTTCCCTCCTGCCACCTCATGGCCCAGAGCATCAGTGCCCTCTGTTCCCTGAGGCCAGCAGATCTGGACCCAAACCACCAGGTAAGTCAGGCTCTCAGGCAACAGCAAAGACAGAACAGAAGTTTGCTGGGGGCTGGCAGACCAGCCCCTCACTCACAGTTGGGGAAACTGAGGTAGGCAGGAGGATTATACCCTGAATGTCTGAACTGAACATCTTTTGCCAATCTGGTTCCTGCTCTCCCTAGCTCTATAATTCAATGCCCAACTCAGAAGGACTCACCAGGCTGGCTTACCCAGGCCTGCCACCAACCCCAATACTCACAGCTGCAGGCTGCTGTCCCAGGAGGCCTGCAACCATCCTGTTGGGCCTATGAACTCAGGGATGAGGATATGCATGTACAGAACCAGACTTCCAGATTCTCCTGGGGGTCAAGAGGAGAGCCAGAAAACTTCTCCACCTCCTTGGGAAGCTTAGCGAAACATGAGCAGAGGACTGGCTGGCACCCATGTGACCGCACAAGCCAGCTGTCCGCAGCACAGTCCCTCTGTACCGTAGCCCACAGTGGCCACAGAGACACCAATGCCAGGTGGCCTGAGGATGAGCAGCAGCTCTGTGGGGTACTTCAAGGGGTACCTGGGCCAGCAGTGGAGGAGACAGCAAGGACACAGGAAGGGGCCCTGCAAGGCCATGCATGCACTGGCTAGCACTTGCTCAGCAGCATCCTCCAGGACTGGGGTGGGGGGCTGCACCCACCTGAGCAAGGGCACCCCTGGTTCTTGTCCCCCCTGGGATGGCCACCTTATGTGCTTTGGCTAGGAAAGCACATGCAAGCTGGTGGCTCCCTGAAGTCACTGACTGCCCATCCACTCCCACTACTACAACAAGCCTGAAAGTGGCTGAGCTCCACGCACTCAGTGGCCCAGCTTAGGTGGCCCCGCCACTGGCTGCTAACTATGTGTCCTAGACTGACAGCATCCCTCTGGGAATCTCCTCTGCCAGTCTCTGGGGCAGGGATGCAGGATGGCTGGGCTCAGATTAAATTTAAACAGAATGGTAAAGCTACCAGGGTCAAAGGCTTAAGCAGCAGGGAAGAGAGGCACAAACAGGGAAAGAAGCAGCCTGAACCACCAATCAACTGCATACCCCAAAGGACTGGAAAGACAGAATGTCAAAAAGATACATTTAGGGGCTGGAGAGACAGCTCAGTAGAATAAGCGTTTGCCTGGCAAACGCAAGGACCTGAGTTCAATCACTGGTTCCGGTAGAACAACAAAAACATCCGTCCAACTCTTTTAATTGCCCTCAATTGCTGCCTGGCAGGCAGCATTGTTGTTCTGAGAGGAGCCAGAAGGTACAAGAAGCCATCATAGTGGCCACAGCCTCCCATATGGCTTCCTCTAAATCCTATTAAGATCATAAGCCACTCTGAGGTTCACATTTACTTAAACAAGATCTTGCTCAGCCAGCCTCCAACACAGATACACACATATTGAACACCTGTAATCCCAGCACTCAGGAGGCCGAGGCAGAGGATCGCCATAAGTTCAAAGCCAGCCTGGGCTATGCAGTCATTTGCTATGAATTACTAGTAAGAACCTGTCTCAGAAAACATGCATACATTCATTCATACATATATGTAGAAAAAAATCATAAGATGCACTAGCCTTCCAAGAAAAGTCTAGGTGACATTTCCCGAAGTTCTTAATCCTGGTTCCCTTTACTTTTAGTATTTTATTTATTAAACATTTACTAGTTTTGCAACAGCATAACTAAAAATCTCGATGGGACCAGTGAGATAGCAGTGGATGGAAGTGCCAGCTTAGGCAAGCTCAGGGACCTCAGTTCGATCCTCTTTACCACATTCTGTGCCAGCCCCACCCTCAGGGCAGGCTGAGCCAGCCAGAGTCTGGGCATAGTGGCACACATATGTAATCCCAGCACTGGGGAGGCTGAAAACAAGAGGATCACTATGAGTCTGAGCTGCCTTATTGAGATCCTGTAACAACCAAGTACAAAAAAAAAAAAAAAGAATCTTGAGGGCTAGTGAGGTAACTCAGTAGCATTAGTGACTGCCTGGAAGCATAAGGTCCAGAGTTCAATCTCTGATGCAAAAATTAAAAATTTAAAAATTAAAGTAAAATAAAATCTGTAGCTGAACTAGAGTTCTTTATGGACAGCTTGCTTTACAGGGTTTAAAAGTAAAGCCCAAAGCTCCTGTAATGCTAGCTCTGAATTGTCATTCAGGTAAACCTGAGGCACACAGCAGTGCACCCTGGGGCCATACAGACAGGTCTCCCTTTCCCTTGCTGGCTGCTTCCCACCTCTTCTTCCTAAGCAAATGTGCCTTTCCCTGCTTCTTATTGGTTGTTGGGTTGGAATGTCAGGCACCCCTTCCTTCTTCCTCCATTCCCTCCCTGAGGAAGAAAATGTGGAGCTGGCCATAAAAAGAGCAATGTCACACTTCACTGCGCCTAACTGCCCAACTGCCTGGCTCTGGGATGTCACTAGGAATTTGGTGCTGAAAGGAAGCTTACAGAGCTGGCTCTGCGGTTGGATGGAGGTGTACAGCAGGGTGGGCCGGTGCATGGAGCCAGGCCAAGAGCATCTACCTAGGCAGAAGGGGCTGGGGCGCTAGACTTACTGAGTGCAGTGATGGATCTGATCTTGGGGGCTGCCAGGTCCTCACGCAGGTGACTTCCTTCAGTCATGCAGGCTGTTCTGACTCAGTGCCCAATGCGGGCAGTAGTGCCCCTGAGCTGGGGTGAGGGAGCTGGGAGTTGGCCATCTGGCACCCTCTTAGCTCAGCACACCCTGGCCACCCTCATCCAGGACTGTGGTCTGCAGTCACCCCAGACCTGGGGTCCCCATCCCACATAACTTGGCCCTGGAGCACCAACTAAGTGGAAAAAAAGCTTGAAGGCAACAGCTTGGCCTGGGAGGACACAGTGAGTGCTCCGGTGTAGGAAGGTGGGAGCAGGGCCATGTAGGCTGGGGCTGACACCAAAGAAACTGAACCAAGGTGTACTGCTGTTCAGTATGAGCAAAAATATTGCATTTGGGGGCCTGGCGGGATGGCTCAGTGGTCTAAAGCGCCTGCTTGGGGAAGCTTGGGCAGCTTCAGGGACCACAGTTCAATCCCTGGCACCACATGCTGCGCCAGCCCTGCCCTCAGGGCGGGCTGAGCTAGCCGTAAAAATGAATGAATACACAAAACAAAGGTTGTGAAACAAGAATAAAAATAATAAATAAAATTTAAAAATTTAGAAAAAAAAAATATTGCATTTGATCACCACTCTTTTTTTGTGGGGAGGGGGGAACCCAGGGTTTGAACTCACAACCTTGCACTTGCCAGGCAGGCACTTGTGCCACGGAGCTATCTCCCCAGCCCCACTGATCACCACTCTTGAGGAAGGCAATATACCCATTTTACTGCTGGGGAAACAAAGGCTAAGGAAGAGTTAGTGTCGAAGCTCAGGTTAACAACCAAATCTGGAGCATCTAGGTCTGGGCATCACATCTGCAAGAAATGCCCCTCTCTTCTCCTTGATAGCAGGACATTTTTCTCAAAGTAACTCTTGCCTGAATGTATATCATAGGGTTAGTCCAGTACAGAGCCCCACTCAGTGGATATTCACAGGTGACACTGTCCCCACAGCCCCTGGTGGCCTCAGAGGGCTCTACAGGATGTGGCCACCAGGGTACAAACCCACGGCCTCCCAGCTCATGGACGCTGCTGGTACCAAACTCCTAAGACAGTGTCTCTCTCTCTCTCTTTTTATTGTTTTTTATTACTTTTAATAAAAATAACAATATGATAGTTTCAAAACACGTTAGTAGTACATTTGCAACAATTGACACAACTAAACTCCTAAGACAGTGTCTCTCTCAGCCATGAACTTGCCTCCACAAGGTGATAGAGGAAAATGGGGTTCAGAGAAGCTTCCTCATCCAGAGGCCACTGTGGAACCCAGGTCCTCTTCATGCGTGGCCTGGATGAGGCCCCACTTAGGGACCCCAGGGATCGAGGGACTTGAATGGGAGGCTCAGCTTCCAGTGCTTTGATGGGATCTGTTCCCTCAGCTGTGCTGGGCCACAGGCTGCAGCACCAAGGGCAGAGTGGGAGGAAGCCCAGCCAGAGGCATTAAAGCCTATCTCCAGGAGAACACAGCTCCCTTTCCCCTCTGTGTGTGTGACACAGAGCTGGACAGAAAGAAGGGTCAGGGTTTCCAGGACCCAGTGCTGCAGTAGCATTTGCCAGTCACTCTACTTCCATTCTCCATTTTTTTTTTTTTTTTGTTTTGTTTTGTTTTGTTTTGTTATTGTTGTGTTGTTTCTTCTAATACCAGGGATCAAATGCAGGGTCTTTTGCACTGACACACATCCCCAGCCCCTTTTTTACTTTTCATTTTGAGACAGCACTTCACCAAGTCACTAAAGTGCCTGGGCTAGGCTCAAACTTGCAATCTGTCTGTCTCAGCTTCCCAGAGTACTGGGATTACAGGTACATGTTATCATGCCCAGCTACCACTGACCCTTTATAACTACAGCACTGAGTTCTGGTTAGGCATCTCTGAGCTCTCAAATTAAAAATGGCTCTTCCCCTAAGGAAGTACTTTTCTGCTTCCCTTGCAGCTAGCTAGATGTGAGTTTGTGACTCAATTCTATTCTACAAAATGTAAGTGCAAGTATAAGGTGCAGATTCGGGGAGGTAGCCTCAAAGGAGAAGATGCAGCCTTATTTTATTATTCCTGTTTTTTTTTTTTTTTTGTGGTTGTTTTCAGGCAGGGTTTCCCTAGGTAGCTCAGGCCTTCAACTCAGTATGTAGCACAGATTGGCTTCAAACTTGTGGAGACCCAAGTGCTAGGATTACAGGCATGCTTTCTTCACTTTTTTCTAATGGCTGGAACCACAACAACCACTCTGGACCATGAGGCTGCGTGTTATTGATGGCAGAACTACCATGTCAGCCCTGCAAAGTCCTATTACATGATAGATGTAATGTCTATCTTGTTTAACCCACTTCTTTTCAGTTGCCTTAACAACCAAAAGAAGTTCTAAAAACTAGCAGCCCTTTTGCTGCACTAAAGAATCATTAGGGTGGGCCCGGCAGGATGGCTCAGTAGTCTAAAGCGCCTGCTTAGGAAAGCTTGGGCGGCTGCAGGGACCGCGGTTCGATCCCCCAGCACCACATGCTGCACCAGCCGTGCCCTCGGGGCGGGCTGAGCCAGTCATAAAAATAAATAAACAAACAAAAGTTCTGAAACAAGAAATAAAATAAAATAAAATAAAATTCTAAGAAAAAAAAAAAAAAGAATCATTAGGGTGAGAACAGCACAGGAGACCTGAGGCTCTCCCAGTCAGGAATCCCCTGCTTCCACTCCTACACACCTGTGCATTTCTCTTAAGATGCAGGGCTGGCACCCACTCCTTAATCTGGAGTCAGGTCAGGAAGCGTTTTTGTTTGTTTGTTTGTTTGTTTGTTTTTTGTGGGACCAGGGTTCGAACTCACGACCTTGCACTTGCCCAGCAGGCACTTGTGCCTCGGAGCTATCTCCCCAGCCCCTTGTTTGTTTTAAGAATTTTTAAATCTTATTTATTTTTTTCTTGTTTCAGAACCTTTATTTGTTTATTCTCTCAGTTTTATGGCCAGCTCAGCCCACCCCGCGGGCAGGGCTGGCGCAGCATGTGGTGCCAGGGATTGAACCACGGTCCCTGAAGCCGCCCAAGCTTTCCCAAGCAGGTGCTTTAGACCACTGAGCCATCCCGCCGGGCCCCAAGGAAGCATTTTGCTGGAGAGCAAAGTTGGCAGAAAAGATTTTGAGCTCCAAACTAGTTCTGCCAGTTGCTCATTCAGAAATATTCATTGAACTTCACTTTGTTCCAGGTCCATCTCGAGGTGTAGACTATATCTCTAACAGAAGTCACGGAGAAAAATGCATATAGGGGTCAGAGGATGGGACTGTGGAAAAAGAGGATGGGAAGAGGGATGTTATATAAGATGGTTCTAATGGAAGGCCTCTCTGAGAAGGTGGCATTCAAGCAGAGTTGGAGGAAGCAAGGGTGTGTATCATGCAGATATTTGGGAGAAAAGCAGGGTGCAAGACCTACTCAAGCCCTGTGTCTGTGCCTCATTTTTCCCTTTAAAAAATGGCTGAGACAGAGGCTATCCAATGGGGCCACGTGCGCTAGTCCTGTGTACCCAGTAGCTCCCGTTGGTATATTCCAGGTGGGAGGCGTGGGTCTCAGGCTAGATGATGACTTGTAACCCAAAGCTCTATGGGCTTCTGCTCGATGGCTGCAGCACCTCATCCAGCCATTCAGTGTAAGACTCACAAAGTGCACTCCTATGAGGCCTGGCCTCGCCATTGTCTCCTCCACCCTCCCCCAACCCAGTCAGCCCAGGTCTCCAGGGGCCTGGCACTGGGAGGGCTCTGCTCCCCTTCCCAGGCTGAGCACAAGTCTCCCTCAGCCCCTCCTCAAGAGTTCTTCCCTGTGTGCTGAGGCACACAGCCTTCTGGCTGTGACAATTGGCGGACAGGGTGCCACCCTGCACCCTGATCCTAGGGAAGTGTGGGGTGGCTGACCCGATGTGGGATAAGGCTATGAAGGAAGAGAGGGTGGTGTGGTGTGTGTTGGAGAGAGGGGTGAGGGGACTGAGCAAGAGAGAGAGGACAGAGGGCGACTCACACTGGGGACTTGTGCTGGCCATTGCTTGATAGCAGAGGGTGAAGCCAAGGCTCAGCAACAAGAAAAGCGTCCAGCAGGCAAGAGTTGGGGACCGGAGCTTCTCAGTTGACAGGGGCTCTGCATTTGTGCAACCGATCCTCATCCCATGAGACCAACTGGCTGACTGATGACTTGTAACCCAAAGCTCTATGGGCTTCTGCTCGATGGCTGCAGCACCTCATCCAGCCATTCAGTGTAAGACTCACAAAGTGCACTCCTTTTTTGTTTCCTTTTTTGTTTCCTTCCTTGCTTTTGGAAAAGGGATAGAGAGAAACTTTATACATGGCTGCCTCCCTCTCAGGCCTCTCTCTTTTTTCATTTTTATGATACTTGAGACTGAACCTAGGGTTACTCTACCACTGAGCTACATCCCCTGCTCCCCTATTTTTTTTTTTTTTTTTTTTTTTAACACAGGGTCTTGTGAAGCTGCCTGGATTGACTTTAAACACACAGTCCTTATGCCTCAGTGATCCCTTGCTCTTTTGCCAATTTCATGACCACCTATTCATGGTGGACCCAAGATAGCTGGATGCTGTGGACAATACAGAGCTTGCAGACAAAACGAGACACAGGCATACACGCTCAAAGGCATGGTGGCACCTGGAGAAGAAAGGCTCAGCTCTGCTACTAGTGACCCTCAGTCGCACCTGTACACACCTAGCAACTCAGCAAGCCCCATGGGAGCCACAAGGCATTTGGGCAAGGGGTCCGCCTCCCTGGTCTCTACTCCTCAGTTGAACAATGAGTGTGTAATAGCATATGATTTCCAGAAGGCTCTCCAGCTCTAGAATTCTGTGCCCTACAACTTTCCAAGTTATGTAGACCTGCTGTAGAAATTTCCTTTTACCTACTGGATTCCATTTGGACAACCAGCAGGCTACTGCAGGGGAACCTTCCAGGCAACACTGCTGCAAATACACGGAGGTTCCTAGTAATGGATCCTTCCTGCAGATCTTTTGGAAGACTTTTTTTCAGTAGGATGCCTCTAGTCCCTTGGCATCTGTGGCCCCTACAGTCATCACTTCCTTTGACTTTCTAACAGCCCCTATCATGTGTGGATGGGACACATGATAAGGAGACTGACACCTGCTCACTGGTCCTGGGAATGAGATATGACAGGGGACCATACTTGTGGTACCCTGCCTCATATCCAGAGGAACAAATAGGAAACCAGTTAGAGCTTAGGAAAGAGGTCCATGCTTGAACCCTTGAGTCCCTTAGCTTTGAGCTAAGCACTGAGCTGTTCTCCTAGCAGCTATCTTTGTCACATAGCTGTGGATCCCAAACCCAAAGCTCATGTTCTCAGCATCTGCTCCTGACAGCTCTGGCTGCAGATCAAGGAGCCCACTGACCAGACACAGTGTCCCGAGACACAAGCTTGCCTCGTCCAGGCATTCCTGAGGGCTGAAGCCAAGGCTCACGGCCAGCTCCTCTAAGTCAGCAGTCTGACACTTGGCTGGGGACACAGCAGGGCACCTGCTGGATTTGAGAAGAGGTGAGCCTGCCCTTCCTGCCTGGAGAACTGTGGAGCACTGTGGAATACAATGCAGTTCCACTGGGGACACCCTCGCATTCTAATCCTACAGGGCCCACTCATTCCCCTCTAGGCGAGAAGGACCCCCTTCTTCTCTTCAAATTCTTGAGGAAAAGGCAGGAGGGTGCCTCTTCTGCTAGCACTCTGCCTTTCCAGACCTAGGGTGACCGTGAGGACCCCAGGGACCTGAGGCTACTAATCTCTGTCCCTCCCTGAGTGGCCATGCCCCACAGGTCTGACCACACTGCCATCTGGTGCTGCATCAGAGATTGCTCTGCTCTGGACGCAGGCCTGCCTCAAGCCTGCTCCTGCCTCAAAATGCACCCAGTCTCCCCTGTGTGCACCAGCCCACCCCAGGAATGCTCTCTCAGCTTGGGGAGCCCTGGTCTCCCAGTGCCTTCCTGCTCTTCACAGACCCCACCCTGAGACTCCCTACACAGGCTCTGGTCCCTAACCTGCATCTCTCCCACCTGCACAAGGATTTCCTCTCAGCCACCGGCAGCAGTGGTCCCCCATCCTCACTAGACCTTTATTTTAAAATCTCTTTATAAAAATCCTGCCTCCTTCAGGAACCTTTGCCCAGACTGCCATGCCACCTGCGCCCTCAAATCTCTTGGCTCTCAGGCACTCCTCCCTCTCCCTAACCAGGCTTCTGTTTCTATTGCTACATGACCAGCCAACACCCAGAAACATCAGAATTCTGATGCTTGGGGGGCCTCAGACCCAGCATGCCTAGACTGTATTAATCATCAGAGCTGTTCCTGCTTCCTGAGAGCTGGCACAACACCAAGCCCATTACATGGTCCTGCTGGCCTTCAATGCAGGGCAGAAAGCAGGTTTGTAATCACTCTATGGAGGAGGAAACTGAGGCTTGGGGTACTGTACGTCTTCTCTGAGGCTGCACAGATGTGTCTGACCTGCTCTGAGTGCTTTCACCACACCAAGCTGCCTTTCTGGTTCACAGAATTTACCCATCAAATGACTATCTGATTGGCAGTATTAAATCAGCATGTTCCTTTGGCAACTGGGACAACAAAGGAGCCCAGAAATCTTAGAATGGTGGAACTAGAGGTCCCTTCTATTCTTTCCTCCTATCTCACAGATTAAAAACAAACAAACAAACCTGAGGCTCTGAGGTAGGACTTGCCACGTGCTTCAGGCAAATGGATAGAAAAGTGAAAAGTACTGCAATCCGGCTTTACTGCTGTTTACCACGGTTGCAGGCAGGATCTACCTACCAGACCTAGGAGGTAAACTCCAGAGGACCTGTCTGGGGATCATTCCTCAAAACTTACACTATAACCCTATGTTGTCTTCCTTCAAACTGCAGATTGCGGGCCAGCGAAATGGCTCAGTGGTCTAAAGCGCCTCCCGAGGAAACTTAAGCAAGTGCGGCAACGGCTCCTGGATCCCTGGCGCCACATGCTCAGCACCCCCACCCCATGGCGGGCTGAGCCAGCCATAACACAAACAAATGACATTTAAGAGAAATAAATTTTAAAAATCTTTAAAGTAACCCCTGCAGATTCCAGCAGTTGAGGGGTCTCTGCATTCCTGATGCCAGCAGCCCCCTGGAGCCAGCTGCACACTCCTGGCGGCTTGCACTTGCACTCTTTTTGGGCCACCCTCAGTGCACGCAAACCTTCACCTTCCTCCTCTGCCTCCTCCTTGCCTCTGCGCGCTTCTTAAGGCACTTCACTGTAGTACTGTGGGTTCTAATAAAGGTGCCCGAGGCTCCCAAAGGATGAGTGAGACTTGCTCATTGGTGGACACAGGCTGGGAGGTGGACAGATTTTACACAAACCCAGGTCTTAGCAAGCACCCTCCCTAGGCTGGGCCTGTCAAGGGCTTCATGGCAGCTACAAGGTTTAGAGACAGTGTACAGACACCTGGAAGAAACCCCAGCCTTGAGGCCAGCAGTGAGCAGGGCTTGGAGATCTCCCCACCAGTGGTGACTCAGGAGCCTGAGTCCCTCAATAGCGGGATCATTCACCTCCAAAACAGGATGGCTCAGCCCCTTCTGGCTCAGCAGCATTAAGGACTAACCATTGTTTCCAGGTGGTGTAAGAGGCTCCCAGAAAAACATGTAAGTGATTGCCGGTGGTGCCCCGAAACCAGGGTTGAGTGGTGCCAGTGTGCTCCAGCAACTTCCCTGCCTGGAGACCGAGCAGATCAGCAGGACCACCATCTTCGCGGCTCTTCCCACCATTCCTCACACGGCACCTCCCCCCTACCACACACACACACACACACACCCTTCCCCCAACCAGGCGGCCTTTCCCTTTTGAGGCCGGGCTAACAGACTCAGGGCCCACCCACCCGCCTACCTGAAGCCCAGGCCTGCTTGCTCTGAGGCAGGCCCTCCCTGTGCCAAGGTGCCTGGAGATAGTGAACTGCCATCCATCTCATCTTCCCCTTCCCACAAAAGCAAGTTCCGAACCGGTAGAAGCACAGTCCCCTCCCAGTCAGAGCTGTCAGCGAAAGCCTGCTGGCGCCACAGTGCACCCCCACCGCTTCTCCCAGCAGATAAGAGCTCAGGTGGGCAAAGGAGAATAAGCAGAATGCTTCTCCTGGTAAAACTGTCACCAGAGGCTCTGAGATCTCAACTCGGGCTGGTTTTGTAGCGCGACCTGTCTCTTTCCAAAAAGAAACTAATCTTTCACTTTAGAAGAAACACAGTGTGAGTTTCTCTAAGGTACAGTTCTCTCACGAGCTGGATAGAGGAAAAGGGGAAGAAAAGAGAAGTAAAAAGCATTAAGATGCATTATGTATACCAGTACTCATCCTGTATCGCCAACATGTTCCAATCGAAACGTAGGAGGAAAAATGAGCTACAGGGGCCCTGTCTAGGATGTTCGTAAAAGCAGCCCAATCCTCTTTCATGAGAGAAGTTCCTATTTGCACAAAGGGGATGAAGAGGATCCCGATGCCCTGGCCATTCCCGGAGAAGCGATCTGTTCCTTTAGCGACACGGAAGCAGAGTCCTCTTCTACCAGGTGCCTGGGACTGTGAAAGGGCCACTAGCTCCCCTTCACCTGCCCTTGCACGGGCTCAGGTGGGCTCTGCCTATACACGTGGGAAAAGCTCTTCGAACCAATGAGCACAGCGCCCACATGGACCCTTGTAAGCCTGTAACCTGTCTCGAGGACTTCCTCATAAGCTCCCAGCCTACCGCTCTGCCTGGAATCAGTCAACAACGCCACAATACCATGCCTCATTCCCAACGCGAAAGAGGGCTAAGCCTACCCCGGGAGCCCCGCGGGACCATGGAGCCTTCTCTCTTGCCCGCAAACCCCTCAACCCGGCGCGCCCCTTTTGCCCGCACGCCCTTAACCCAGGCACTCTCCTCTGCCCCAATCATCAAGTCTGGGGGCGAATTCACGCGCAGAGTCGGCACCCACTGCGGTCCGAGTGCGGAAGAGGAGAGGATGGTGCAAGATCAGGGCTCTGCACATGGCCCCGCGGGCACAGAGGCTGCTCCGGACCGCACCACACAGCGCAGCGGGCTTTCCTGCTGCGCTGCCGCGCCGTGGGTGTAGGGGCGGCGTGGTGGGGGTCCCGGCGGAACTCGGGTTGGCCACTCACTAGCAGTTTGGCAGAGCGACGGCAGTGGCGATCGCAGCACCAGCAGCAGCGCCGAGAGCGCCAGCGCAGCGCGCATGGTGTCCTCGCCTGCGGGCCGGAGCAGGTGGCTGGGGGCGGCGTGGGGTCCCCGCGTCTGGGCGGCAGGAGCGTGGGCGCTGTTCGGGTAGGCCTGGCTGTAGCTCCCGCTGCCTGGCGGTGGCCCGAGGTTCCGGAGTGCTCTCCAGTGGCCCCTCCGTGCCGCAGAGCCGAGCTAGGGCGCGGAGCCAGGGGTAGAGCAGCGGCGGCGGCTACGTCCGAGTCCTGGGCGGTATCTGTGCGACTACTGCCGGGCGGGAGCTGCGGCGCCTCCTGCCCCGTCCCGTCCGCGCCAGCCCCCGCCTCCTCCCCAGGAGTGCGCCCGCCGCAGCAGAGGCCGGGCCGGGCGGGGCAGCGGCTGGGCGGGCGCTGAGCCGCGAACAATAAGCAGAGGAGGAAACTCCGCCCTGGAGCGCAGCGGGCGGGGGGATGCGGGCAGCTGGCTCCGCGCCAGTGTGTGCGGGCGCGCGCGTGTGTGCGCGCGGCTTGGGTGCTCCAGACGGGCCGCGGACAACGTGTGCCAGTATCTCACACAGAGCATTTTGTGGGGTGGGTTGGGTTCTCTGACTCTGGACACCCTTGCATGTAAAATCCAGAGTCCTCGCATTTCATTAATCCCCGACCCTCGGGCTTCTTTGGCTCCTGCACGTTCTGCCGCAGCGCCCCAGCACTTCTCCCACCTGGCAGGTGCAATTTGCCTGCAGCGAATCGGAGCCCACAGGACTTCAGAGCAAGCCCTTGCTGCAGGATGTGCGCCGGGCGGGCGAACCGGACCAATTTGTTCCGTAACCTCACCAGCCTAGGTTCCTCCCCTATAACTAGGAAGGATGGTTCTTTAAAAGGCAACAACGTGAGGGGTTATTAATACTAGTCTGTTCTAATAAGGGCTTGACATGCACTAATTCGCTTTTCACATTTAACTTACTTTGCAGACAGGGAAACTGAGTCAAAAAGAGCGTAAGGAAGTTATTCAAGATGACGGACCTGCTAAGTGGCAGACTTGTCTGAGTGTATTTTGAAAAAAATATTTCGCTCAGTACCTGATATGTAGTAATTGCTCGATTACAATTAGTGTTCTGTTTTGTTTTGTTTTCAGCATGAAAAATGGTGATAGAGGATTAGGGTTTTGGCGTCAGACCCACCTTGGACTCAAAATTTACCTGTGCCGAATTAGTCTTTAGCCTCGGTTCATTTCATTCGAAAAGTAGAATTAAGCCGGGCGTGGTGGCTCACGCCTGTAATCCCAGCACTTGGGAGGCTGAGGCAGGAGGAT
>PVJA010039090.1:0-19366 GCA_004027025.1 Myocastor coypus | reverse complement strand
TTTTTTTTAAATTAAGCATTAACTGCTCCTTTCAAAAGACCAACAGAAATGGACAATACAATGACCAAAACTATTCTGCATAGATACCTAGATATATCTTCTGTTTTTCCATTTATAATATCTTTTAAGAACCAGAAAGAATACACACACAAAAAAATTAACCCACTTTCACAGGGAAGATGTACACAAATGCTTCTCCCACCTGTGGAATGATGTACGATAGTCCTCATAGCAAATACTGTTCATACCGTTCACCTCTTATGCTGGCCGGGGCATCAGGGGCACAAAGTCCTTGCTATATGTGGCTAGTGAAGTGTATTGGGTCATCTCCTTTATCGGACCTGTGTTAGCATGACCGATTTGTAGAGAATGCATCTTTCGTCTTGCATGCTAATTTTTCAGTGGTCCGACTTCAAATTAGATAGTTCTCATCCATGAGATTTCAGTGGCCTCCACAAGGGAAACCTTCATCTTCTACGTAGACGCATTCATCCTTCTTGAGAAAGTAGTTAGAAGGAAA
The DNA here is from genome assembly GCA_004027025.1 of Myocastor coypus. NCBI lineage: Eukaryota > Metazoa > Chordata > Mammalia > Rodentia > Myocastoridae > Myocastor > Myocastor coypus. The sequence continues at coordinate 18,846 of PVJA010039090.1, read as the reverse complement.
AAGGATTTTTATGCAGGATTGATGACTGAAGTCTTCTTAAAAACAAAACAACAAGCTGTATTCTTCCATTATTTTTCTTAAGTGTGAACCTGAATTTGTAAGAATGGCAAAAAACAAAAAAAGTATTTTGCACCCTGGTACTTTAATTAGGAAAGATTATGCATATAGTAATTAGCTAGCCACATTTCCAGATATAAACGTGTAGGAATCATCAAAACTAGCATCGTTTCTAATGCTTTTTTTTTTGTCACTATTTCGTATTCTTTAAAAACTATGTATCTATATATCTGTACCTGTATCTATATGTATATCTGTATCTATATCTATGCTATCAATCACATCTGGGAAAAATGCGTTTATACTAAAGTATGAGCTTTTGTCCCATGTTATCGTGACCACATGACCAACGTTCATTATGTCAATTGATTGTCACCCCGTGCAAACAATGTTGTGTATTTCACATAGCATAAGTCTCATCTAAGCTACAGTTATCATCTCTGTCTCCCATTGGAAGCGCTAATGTGTTGGCTACATAATGCAACAGATTAATTCACCTCAGAGTGTTGTGCCTTACTTTAATTCACATTCCAGGTTTCCCAGCTTCCTCTACGGGGTCCTCCTGAGGTGCATGTCATTCTGGCCTTGTGGGTAAGTACTTTAACCTCTATGTCCTGATATCCAGGGGAGCATTCTATTGCAATATACAGAGCAGTGTTCTAGTGCTCCAAAACACCAAAGTTAAGAGAGCTTAAGAAAGGATTATGTGTGGACATGCCCAGAACGAAGCAGGAGTCACTGGAACCGCTTTGGATGGAGCTACCATCATGACTACAAATCAACAGCTCTGTTCTCTGGAGCCGGAGATCTATCGCTTGCTTCCACGTTTCTCCGTGACTTCTTTCGCAATTTAACGCCCTGACCAGCATGAGCCATTCACTGCCCTATGGCGACTGCACTTTTAAATGTAGTCATAAAATAACCTTCATGTTGGCTCTCGAAGCAACCTGTTTACTGTGTGCTTTGTGTGTTCTGACGGACCTTTCTCTGAAACTTGACAAGCCAACTTTATTTTTTTCTCTCTCCTGTATCATTCCTCATTTAAACAGAAAATGAGTTCCCTAAGACTGAAGAGTTGTAATAGCTTCTGCCAAATGGCGCAAAGATGCTAGCCGTCGTCTGTGCTGGGCTGGGATTAGCTGTGGAATGTGTTCAGAAAACTGGACAATTTTTATTATTTTTTTATTTTTATTTTTTTTGCTAGCTCTCATTCCTTTATAAGGGGAGCGGTGAACAGCCTGAAGAGATGCTTGATCGATACAGCTTCTTGTCCTATTTTAAATTAGCACACAGCTCTCCCCTCTCGCGTTCTCACCCCTCCCCACCCTTATTACGCGCTCTTCCCCTTCCCTCCTGTGCCCTCTGCCCTCTCTCCATCCTTATCCCATCTCCTGCTTTCCCTACACGGTTGATTCTGTCTTCTTCCTACTTCTTTCTCTTTTCTCTTCTTTTTCCTTCCTGCACTTCTTCTTCTTCTCGTCTTTCCTTCTGCAACGCATCCACTCTCCACCCAGGCCCCCGTCTTTTCTCCTCTGTGCTTTCTCTCTTATTCTCTTCTAGATTAGAAACACACAAATATACACATGTATGCATCAAGCAGATATCAACCTTCCAGTTATTTGCACAGAAACAACACAATAAAACCCATATTAAACTCACTTTTTGATAGCAAATTCTTTATTCTAGAACAAGGAACGGTGATATGGTAAATTTCTAGAAAGAAACAGAATAGACAAAGAATAAAATATTAGTACATAATTTTTATAGATTTAATTTTATTTTAAAGAATAAAAACAGCAGGAAAAATAGATAGAAAAAACAGTAACAAGTAAGAGTACATGTAGTACAGAAGTGCAAAATAAAAATTTAACAATGATTGTATTATATATTTTGATGGTCACAGCAGCTTAGTTTAATAGGTACACACATGTAAGATTGATCAAACAAGTAAACATTAATGCTTTCAATAAACATTGTCTTTTAACTCTTCCAAATGCATTTTAATACATAGGTTTTTTTTTTTTAATAACTTTGCACTTTTATTTTACTAGCTTAGAAACTTTGTTCTCTTTTTTGTTACCTGCAAACTGATGGTAGGTAAGTCTCAACTTTCAAAGAAAATCTGTCATGATCCAGTGTGAAGTTTTGCTCATAGATGTGAATAGCGAGACTTAGTAAATCAAAGCACGATCAATTGCCATCCTTCAGCCCTATCTAATGAGAGAGGAGATGCCGCATCTGACAGTCGGTGGTGGCCTTCTGTCCTTGTCAGGGCCTCTTCATGGTGCAGGAAGCCAGCCACGCCCGCAGCGGACGAGGCCCAAGCTGGGCACCGCTCAGGCCTCTGCACTCCACGTCTAACCAGGAAGGAGGTGGGTGTGATTTATCTCCGCATTCACTCGGTGCCGAGGACTCACAGGTGAGACCTGCACCGTTGTCTGCAGATCAATTTTCTTCTAAAATTGCACTGAAGCATTCTGAGCCCAGAAAGAAACCCACTGGGGTCAGTATAGAGACATCTCATTTCAAGGACAAAGAGCTATGACGGGGAGCTCTTCACCCCACTTTCTGTGGCGTTGCAGAGTTATTGTTGTGTGGCCACCGACATATTCTAGGCTCCTTCAGGGACCCGCAGCATTTCCTTATTCATGAAGACAAATTGAGAAGCTGCGAGGAGAAAGGTGTCCCCTTGCTGACCTGCATTCTGGATGACCTTCAGAGATGTCTGTCAGACAGCTAATGGCTTTGCAAGGTAGCTAGCTGTCTTCCTTCAAACCCTGTGCATGCGTGCGCCTTGCCTTAGGTATCTTAAAGGTACTATGTGCACCTAGAGGAAAGGACATGAAAGATTCCTGGCCACTGTAAGCACTTCGATGAATCCCATAGGCACCCGATTCCTCTGTCCCTGGGCCGAGTCCATTTTTCCTTGGTAGCTGTGAGTTCAGGAAGACTTGATATTCATTTTTTAAAATTACTTTTAATAAGAAATTACAAAGGGACAGTTTCAAAACACATTAGTAATACATTGCCAATAATTGACACAGTGCATATTATTGTCCTCATTCTAATAATACAGAGCCCAGGGTGTAGACATGATAAATTTTCTAATGGTTACTAGTACAATAGATTTCTTCTCCTTAGTCTAAGAGCAGGTAGTTGTATACATAGTCAAATATTCCATAATTGCAGTGGGTTAATGACTAAGCCTGCAATGTTGGAAGCTGTTGATTAGAGCCTTTTACAGCTCAGCATACTAAACTACCTTTACCTCTTACGCATCATGTATAAACTTTTCTGCTGGGTGGTTAAGGGCAATTTAAAGCAACATCTGTATAGCAAAACATGTAGCTTTTGTATTTGTGAAATGAAAATTAAAGCAACACTTAGATACCACCTCGCTCCAGAAAGAATTGCTATCGTAGAGAAATCAACCAGCCAATGAATGCTGGAGAGGCTGTGAGGAAAAAGGAACCGTTCTCCACTGCTGGGGGGCATGCAGATTGGTGCTACCATTATGGAAAGCAGTGTGGAGGCTCCTTAAAAAATTGGATCTGGAAATCCCATTCAATGAAACTATCCCCCTACCTGGAATTTACTCTGAAGAACTGAAAACATCATACTATAGTGATATCTGTGAACCTATATTTACAGCAGCTCAATTCATAATAGGCAAATCTTGGAAACAACCAAAATGCCCATCATGTGAAGAATGGTTGAAAAAGATGTGCTGACTTTTCTTTTTAATAAAAAATAAAATATTTATTTTAAATTTAACAGTGCTTATACTATATATTTTAATCATCAAATCAGGTTAGATTAATAGATATAGGTATATAAGATTGACCAAATAATTAAACATTAACACTTTCAATAAACATTACTTTTTTTAACAGTTCACACACTGCATATTGTCCTCACAATAGTTATACAGAGCACAGGGTGTGGGCATGACACACCTTCCAACTGATATTGGTAAGGAAAGAAAAAAAAATTTAGAGTTCTTATATTAGGGAGACTATGCGATATTTACACATGTAGATCTGGTTTGTTTCACTAATGAGTATATGTTCAATATACAGCCATTTATATATGAAGTTTTCCAGCTTATTTTGATGTGGTGTTTTTATACAATGGAGTATTACTTAGCTATAAGGAAAGAAAAACTGGAAGATATCATATATAAATGGTGTGCTTCGAACATATTCTCATAAATGAAATAAAGCAGTCCTACATATGTAAATTTTGTTAAGCCTTGCTATTCTTTCCACTGCAGTTGCGTGAAAAACATTAGTGCCTCGTTAGGGGTTCTGAGGTCAGCTATCACCACCTACGAATCTCCAGCCAGCTCATCTGTCCGCCTGAGCCTGGGGTAACATTTCCGACCCTCCCACGCCCCTCGACCTGCTCCTTGTTCTTTATTGTATATTTTTTGAGAGAAGTTCTCACTATGCGGGTCATGCCGGTTTTGAACTGACGATGTAGCCGAAGCCTTCCTCAAATTCATGTCAATTCTCCTGATGCAGCCCGTGGAGTGTTGGGACTGCAGGTGAGAGTTCATCCTTTCCCATTGCTTGATAAAACACACCAAGTAAACAGGAAGGAGGTGCCTCACCCTCTGTGAGCCCTACACACACACACACACACACACACACACACAGGTCCACCACATTTTAAACAAGATTCTAAAGAGATGGAATCATTTCGTCTATCTGGTGTCTCCTAGGTTCTGGCTACCCATAATTCCCAGAGTTTTCCGTTGTTGTCCAGGAAGCCTCTAAGGCCCCAATGGAGCTGAGGTGGAGCCAGGAGGAGCAGAGAGCTGGAAGAAAGAAGAGATTGCCAGGAGGTCAGGTTTTGTGCTATAGAAAGTGATCTTCTTTTTTGAGTAAGGGTGAAAGCTTCTTAATCACAGAGACAAGCTTTTCACTGTGTCCTTTCGATGTACTTGTGTATAATATTTTGATGTGTCAAATGTCATATTCGTTTTCCACTTTTCTTTTGCTGCTCCTCTTTCTCCTCCTCCTCCTGCTTCTAATCTTTAGATTCTGCGCATGTACGAAAACCTAATCGTTGCCTTTGGATTCCTCACTTGCCTTAATGTAGTGTCCTAAAATTGCATCCACTTTACAACAAATGACATGCTTTTGTTCTTCTTCTTCTTTTTTTTTATTTTTATTTTTATTTTTATTTTTATTTTATTTATTTATTTATTTATTTATTTATTTATTTATTTATTTATTTATTGTCTTTTTGAGACAGGGTCTCACTATGCTGTTCTGGCTGGCCTTGAGCTCACTTTTGTAGCCCAGGCTGGTCTCGAACTCGGATCGATCCTCCTGCTTCAGCCTCCCGAGTGCTGGGATTACTTGTGTGTGCCAGCATGCCTGGCCAATTTTGTTCTTCTTTATGGTCAAAACATGTTACTATGACACAAAACACTCTGATATATTTTACTGTGATATATACTATTCTGATATGCACATTTTTTTTTTGTTTTGTTTTGTTTTGTTTTTTTGGCCTCTCATGGTAGTTAAGACTGTACAAAGCACAAGATGCACTGTCTTTGGCGAGTGTGTTCTATTTTACTTACCTACCCATCTGTTCTATTTTACTTACCTACCCATTCAGATTAGGTGTTGGCTATTGCGAACGTGAGTATCCCCCTATCACACTGGCCGTCACTGCCTCCGAGAATGACCTCCTCATGGGGCCCTGTGTCCTCATAGGTGGTGCTTTGGGGAGGTGACAGGACCATGCCGGGTCAAGGCGTGGTTAGAAGAGGTGGATCGCTGGGCTGGTGACCCCTTTTGGCTTATTCCTCTTCCCAGATCTCGTCTCAGCGTGGTGTATTTGACAGCCGTCAGCCAATGTGTACCGCCCAGCTGAAGGGCTCAGCGTGGGGCTGGGTGTGGCAGCCCCCCACTCCCGGGAATGGTTGCCATAGAGATAGCAGCCTTCAGGGATAAAGTCAGGTTGTTGCTGCTCCTGGAGAAGCTTTGTCACGCTGGATTTCATCATCTGCACTCAGCTGTTACCGTCAGAGGAACGCAAGTCCTCACTGCGTCTGAGGGTGGCTCTGGTTCTTTTTGGGTGAGCGCTGGTCCTCCTCAAGGACATCAACTGTTGGCTCCAGTGCAGATCCCTCAGCCTGCTTTCACAGATCCTTCGTCCCCCTGGTGGGGACGTGTCAGCTTCCACCATTGGTCTCTTAAGCCTTCCCGGTGCGTATCCTTGACACGGACTTGCAGGAGACGTCATCGTTGGCCCTACGTCTCCATCTGCATGGATGCTGGACACCGTTGCGGGCTCCAGGTTCCCAGGTACACTCATGGGGGACCCTGCTTTGGGCTCCAGGTGTCCAGCTGGAGTCATGCAGGACATCGCTGTGCCATCCCGGCCCTCGGCTGGATTCTTTGGATCCCTCCCTTAGGGACAGGTTTCCTGTACTGTCTTTGTGTTTGTCTCTTTGGCTGAACATCATGACATAATCCTTTTCTGTGTCCTACATCAAATCTACTCTTTTGTAAGCCCTCTGTAGAACACCCCACTTCCTGGTGACCATCGTGCGAGCTTCAGTGCTTTGCCCAGAGATTTCCCCTGTGTCATCCTGCCTGGGCCAAGACAGAAGCTTCTGAAACTTGACTCAAAGCCAACCTTTAGGTTCAAGACATCATTTGTTTGTTCGTGTGTTTGTTTTTTTGCAAGACAAGTAGGAAAGTGGCTAAGCTGGGTAATGTACCAAAAAGTAGGGTTGCCGATGAAAACCACGGTCCTAACGCTTACGTTCCCTGGCTGCTGCAGGATTGCTTTGCATCGTGGCTGCTCCCGTCCACGGTCCCGTGAATGGCCTAGACAGGCCCTGCCTTGTCCCCTGTATCCTGAGCAGCGCTTCTTGTGGTTTTCACCATTGTTGTTTTACTTTTTATTCTGAATAAGTTGGGCTTTCAATGGATCACATAACACTTTCAAGGCCAAACCCACCTCTAAGCTCTTTTAGGACTTCCGGGTTGAAGAGCTTCCTCTTCTCTCCTTGTCTGTGGGTTTCCTGAGTGACTCATGAAGCTTTTCAAGTCTGAGCTCTATGGCATTGTCCAGCCTCACACTCCTGTGGTAGTCGGCGGCACGAGGAGCTCCGTACAGAAAGCAAGCAGCTGCTGTCACTCATGGTGTCCTTTCGTCCATGATGCCGGATCATGGTGAGCACAGCGTGGACAGAAAACACCTCTTGTACATCCACATTGGTGGAGCTTGCTTGAAAAGAACCTTGGGACCCCTTGAATTTTTTAAACAATGTATTTAGTACAGGGTTTACAAAGTCTTACCAGATAGATTGGACTCATAGTGGTTATCCTCTTTTCAGCTTGCCAAGTGCTGAGGTTACAGGCACGCTCCACCATGCCCAGTCTCAGTGGACAGCTCAGCTCACCCTGGGGGCGCGGCCAGCACAGCATGCCAGGGATGGAACCCAGGTCGCTGCGCTCTGCCTAAGCAGATGCTTTAGTCCACTGAGCTATCTGGCCGGCCCAAATCCTTGAACCCTTTATACATACCTGACTGACGCCTGCATAACTTCTGCTATGACTTACATGCTTTTCTCCCTGGAGAACACTTGAGGAAGGTCACTCTCAATGCAGTGTTATTATGTGTATTATGTCGTCTTCCGAGGTGCTGGAGGTACAACCCAGGTCTTCATATACGCAAAGGAACTCCTCTGCCGCCCACCTGCAGCCTCTCCACCCAAGATGGCAGTGCTAAGAAGTAAAGGGGTTAGGCGCTCAACAAACCTTCAGGGCGCTATCCTCACAGACAAGTCACTTCTCTTGGGTAACACTCTCAGAGAATGTGTTTGTGCTAGTTTTCCTTGTACCACTCCACCATGTGATGACACAAAGCCCATTCCATTCGGCAAAGACAACCACAAGCTTCCCGCTACACAGCGGACTGGAGACCCCAGGCCCCTAGACTGTTTTTATTGTAATACTGGGTCATTCACACTGAGTCAAGTGTGCATTCTTTTTAATTTATTTATTTGTTTGTTTGTTTGTTTGGAGGCAAGTTCTCATGCAGCTAATTAGTTGTTCAGCTTAGGCTTAAAGCTGTGACCCTTTGTCCGCACTTTCTCAGAAGACCGGAATTATATGCATATACCACCATATTACAGTCTTGACATTAGGCTTCCCAGCTTCTAAAACTGTGCAATGTATATTTCTACTATTTATTGCTCTGTGTAGGCCTAGGATAATAGCTCCACCGTATAAGCTCCTGCCCAGCAAGCACAGGCACCTGAGATCGATCGATCCTCAATGCTGCATACTGTGCTGGCCCCTAGAATCCTGGGCACGCTTTGCTGGCCACCAAGTCTGGCCATGGTAGTGCACGCCTGCAATCCCAGCACTGGGGAGGCTGAGACAGGAGGATTGCTGTGAGTCTGAACTTTATAGCGAGACCTTGTATCAAACAAACAAACAAATCAATGATTCAATCAATAAATATCTTTAAAATGTAAAAAAAAAAAAATCAACCTAGGGCATTCTGTTACCAGCATGACTAGCCTAGAACAACTTAACTGTCAAGCAAGCTGCTTGTTGCTATGGAAACAGTTCATCTCTGACTCTAATTCCTATTTTCACACTTATACAGGAAGAGAGAAGAGATCTCTTGGGGTCCCAAGGTTACCTGTAACTATTTCATAACTTCCAGCAATAAAGCCAGTGTTTAAAAGACAGTTATTATTGATCACGATGTCTCTAGTCTTTCACGTTTTCTCCCTGCGATCCAAATTTTCTGACCAACATGGACTAAAGGAAGAGCACCTCATTCTGACTGCTGGTGTCAGAGGTTTAGGCCACGGTCTTTTGAGGTTCCAGGACAGTAACATCACAGGTAGAAGGGCCTGGTTGATACTTCTGCTCAACAACGTCAGCTCGGAGCAAGAGAGCAGAGGATGAGCCAGAAAATAGGGTGCAGAGTCCAGATTTAATCCCCGAGTTCATGTCTCTGTCACCAAGTGAGATACCCGCTGAAGTGTGCTTGGATGTCCTCATCTAGGTCTCTCTGCCCATCTGGCTTACAGCCAAGTGAAGTCATCATGCAGTGACCGTGATTTGATTCCCAGCATGCAGTGCGGGCCATGCCCCTGGGGTGTGCTGACACAGCAACCGGGAGCCCCCGTAGACCCTGTGCTAAGTACTTAAGAAAATGTACAAAATAATAGTGATAGTAAATAAATAAATAAAAGATTGATCATCACCTTTTCTCCTTCTCAGCAGATTAGAAATTACATTCCAGACCTCAGTCTTGTAGAATTATGCTATAAAAATCATAGAAAATATGAATGACAAGAAAAGGTATTGGCCTTCAGTTATATTGAGGGCCAAACCCAGAGGATCATATTAAGCACCACTGCCATGGCGTCACACAACTAACTACTCTGAGGTGCACCAATATAACACGACCTGGCAAGGGATCAAGAAAGGTGGAAATTCTTTCCAACAGTGACGCAGGCTTTCTGTTTCTTCCTTGAATGTCCAAATTGAAGTTGGTACACAACGTCTGATATTAGGTGATCTATGTGCAGCTAGTAGTGATGGAGATTGAGAGATTTTTTTTCTCAGCTGCTCTTAAGCAAACAGACCGAGGTGTAAAGAGGCTGTTTTCAGGGGAGGAAGACATAAAACGTGGACTTTGACGTTCTGTCATCGTTGTTGACATTGTATTTCCTTTTAGGGTACTCGAAGTTGTGGGCTGATTCCTGATGGATTCCTCAATGGATGTTGAAGTAGTCATCCAGTCATTGACGGTCTCTGCCTACCGAGAGGTCTCCTACGCCAGATAAATCATGGGAAATTGGAACAATGACAGGTAACACGTCACCTTAATCTGTGTAAAGAGAGAAGGGTAGGTAGAGAGACGGGTTGAGAGTGGGTCAGGGACATAGAACACAGAGACAGACAGACAGACAGACACACAGACAGACAGACAGAAGCTGTTACTCAAATTTGAAGCAGAAACTGTCAAGAGTGAAACAAAAATTAATCTGCAGTAGTGAGGTACATAAGTAGAAGAATTTGTCTGTTGGAAGATTTAGAAATCCTTCTGTTGTGTTAATAGTATTAAAGAGGGAGAAAAATAAGGAATAAGCTTCAAGAGTAAGATGAGTTTAATTAAGTTCAGAATACGTGAGAGGAGAGAGGGAGAGACAGAGAGAGAGAGAGAGAGAGAGAGACTAAATTCCCTAGTGGATTAGGAACCTTAATTGGAGATATTACAAGTGTGAAATATATTGTAGATGATTAAAAAAAGCTATGGTTAATGTTTAAGATTGCAATGTGACATTTTGATACAATAAAGTATTGCTCAGATATATTAAAAAAAGTAAATCCAAAGCTGTTATAGGTAAATGGATACAACTAGAGAAGATATTCATCAGTGAACTACATCAGAAGCACGTGCATAACGTCGTATTGTCTCCCTAGTGTAGGAACCTGAAAGTAAATGGGATCTGAAAGTTACAATGGATATTGTGAAAGTGCAGGAACCTGTTTGAAAGGAGGGACCAACTGGCGTGAGGGAAAAGACTAACGTATAATGGAAGACAGAAAGAGATATTTACGTGTGTACACAGGAGAGCCTCCACAGGTATATGGGTGATTAGTACAGTACAGTTGGAAGAGAACTGAATGCTTAAATTTTATGTTCCTTGTCAATTTCTTATAACTCTTTTTCACCAACTTTGCATGCTTCTGTATGGTAATCTAAACAACTAATTTGAGGTCAATTTTTTGCAATATAACAAACATTGTTGAATTCTTATTTTGTTTACTGAAATTCTGTTTTGTTTTGATTTTTTTTTTTCTATTTTCTGTTCTCTTTTTCGGAGAAGGAAACAATTTCTCTTACAGGAAAGGTCATAATGCCGTTCAATATTCTCAAAGTATTCCTCTTCCACGCCAACACAAAGTGACGGCTTCACATGGTCATTTTCTTCTCGTGGAAGATCCGACGTCGTGACCAAGATAAGCAAGGACACAACATCAAGGGTTTTTAAGCTTCTATTCACTTATTTATTTGGTACAGGGTCTCACTGCACAGCTCAGACTCGTAGTCATCCTCCTGTCCCAGCCTTTCCAGCTCTACGACTACAGGCATGCACCACCGTGGGTGATTGCAATGGTCAGGATGGCACACCCAGGCTCTGGGGCTGGCACAGCATGTGGCACTGCAGATTGAACCTGAGTCCTTGCACGTGCCAGCCACTCACTTAAGCCAGCAGACTATTTACCCAGCCCCAACATCAAGGTGTGTGTGTGTGTGTGTGAGAAGAAAAGTCTCATGACCAAGTAAGAGAATAGCAGTCATGGTGAAAGTTACTGCCATGGTATTTGCAGTGCTTACTTGGGCGCCAGAAAGATCCTTTCTTACAAAGAGGACATGAATAGGTGATAGCACATGACCGTCTTTACAATGAACTAGGGAAATTAGTAGAGCGATTGGGGTTTCGTTCCGACTTCATGCAGTGCCAGCACGCTCAGAAAGCTGGGATGGAGAAGACTGAGCAGTGGAGAACTTCTCAGGTTTTGACAGTCTGAGATCCAACTCATCCACAAAAGAATATCTCAGGGGTTGTTTCTGGTCTGCCTAGGCGGGACTCCACGCAGAGGAACAGTGATGGCTCTTCACGAGACTTTCTTTTCGGCTTTTATCTTCTTTTTGTTTCTTTTTTTTCTGGAAGGACTGCCAAGAGCTTCACTCAGACTTCCACTCAGAGTTACGCGTGATGTGCCTATAAGGGCTCCGTTGAGCTACGGTGCTACTGTTCTTCTTGTAGGACTCAGTATTGGTCGATAAACAGCTTGGGCATGGCTCACTGTAGGATTGACTTCTACTACAGAATTTTATCCGTGAAGACTCTAGACCTGAGCTCCTGCTCCCACCCACTGATCTCCCTTCAGTGTCTAATATTATGTCCAGATCTGGGAATATCCAGATGGACATGAGCCAGCCACCTCCAGCGTGGTACCCTGTAGGCTCTGAATGGCAGGGAGAAGCATCTCACACACTTGCTCACAGGAAATATAGAATAAGTAAGAAACTGGACCCTCACATACAACTTGTCTTCAAGCTGTATCTGCTTCCTTGGTCACTTTCCTTGGCTAGGTGCGAACAGCGGACATCCATGAGACAAAGAAAGCTAACGTTCTACGGAGTGCTGGCTTTTGTTACAGCTCAGGTGGATCTAACATATGAAGAGGATGGCAGAAGGGCATGGGGGAGGGTGTAGGGCTCGCTCAGCCCCCTCGGCAGCCAGAAAGCAGGGGAGAGGGAGGAGCTGGTGACACGAACACACTCTGCCTGGGGACACCACAGTGACCACCTCCAGCCTCTACACCCTCACCACACATTTAGAGAGGAGTTCATCAGCAACTGAATCCAGTGGTGACTATAGCAACCCCATGAGCAAACGCTCTGTCCAAAAATGTGAGCGTTTGGGGACATGCTAGATCTAAGCCATAAAAGCTATTTGTTATAAATGCTGCCCATGTTACCATGATGGCTGACAGGACTTCCCGATAAACACAGCAGTATGTTCATTGTTTTGGTATGGTTGGTGGCTTCCAAGAAAGTGCTAGAGAAACAGACAATGAGTTTTTTTTTTTTTTTTGCCATATTTCTCAATTTCTTTTCCCAAAAAAATGTTCTGAGGAAGAGATAAGTTAAGTGTATCAGATTATGGCATTAAACAAGTAAAATGAAACTTTTGGCAGTACAGTAACCTAATGACTACATTTTAATGGGAGGAAATATCGAAACCTCGCAATGATGTATGAGATTAGAGCACTGTCCTGGGAGATATCACAGTTAAAGTGAGGGAATTGTCAGTTTCTATGAAGGTGGAGGAGAATTAAAAGAAAATAGAAATACAGTTTGAGGAAGAATGCTGAAAGATGCAATTTTGAAATGTCTTGGAAGCATAATGTATATGAAGGAAAAATTAAAGGGTTTTTCTCCTGCACATGTAAAGCTTATGTACAGTCCAGACACCAGGGGCTATCTTTACCTGGCCTGGATCTTTGCACTCTTAAATTTAATGCACCACTTTCGAGGCATTCCAGGTGTGGAATTTAGTTCCAAATCCACCAACAGGCATGGAGCATTATTACACATTGCTGAGACAAAGATGTCAGCAACGGCATCCGTATAATTTGATCGTATGATCTAGCAGGGAAAAGGAGATAGGACATATGCATCCCTCTTCCAGTGTAACGAACAAAGAAGCCGCTGTGAGAACCAAATGAAATGTTTTCATACAGTGACCACCATATAATGACTTGAGTTTATTGGAGAATCCTGTGCTTTCTGTAGCTGACTTGCCTAAGAAATTAGAAAACACGTGCGTTGACAAATTGCATGTGTCAGGCTGACTGGACTGAGCCACACCCGGGGAGCTGAATCTACATTAATTTCTAGGTGCCTCTGTAAGGGTATTTTTAGAAGAGGTCAAGGTCTCAGCCAGGAGATTGCAGACAAGTGATCCTTCTGCAGCTCCTTGCCTCTGTGGCACGTGGAGTCTGTGTGCTGAGAACTTGAACAAAGCCAACAGGTGGACGAACAGTGGACGAGTTGTCTCTTCTCAACTGAGGACACTCGGTTTCCCTTACCTGAGACACTAATGTTGGCTGCCTCAGGACTTGATGCTAGGACAGAACGTTCCCTGACTTCCTCGATTCTGCAGACTGCAAAGTTTGGAATGTCTTAGACTCTGCAATTGCGTGAACACATTTTATCACAAAGCCATCTGTCGATGTATGTATGCTTCTACAAATCTATGAATCTGTCTATCTTCATCATGATCTGTCACCTATGTAATATGTGTCAAACATCTATCGGCTATCTGTATCTTTCTATATACTTGAGTATCTATGCATCTATTTATATATCTATGTATCTGTCATCTATCTACCTATCATTATCTATCCATCTATCTATCTATCTATCTATCTATCTATTATATTTATATCTGTCTAGAACTGTCTTTCTTTCTATGCATCTATATCTATCTATCTATCTATCTATGTATCTATCTCTCTCTCTCTACATATATATATATATATATATATATATGTCTATGTATCGACCATCTATCTTCTAACATCTACTGTATCTATCAATCAATTATCTATCTATCTATTTATCATGTATCTGTCTAGGTCTATTTTTCTTTCTATGGATCTATGTATATGTCTATGTATCTATTATCCATCTATCTATCTACTCAACTATTGGTTTTTTATGTGTTCTTTAAACTTTATTAATTTTAGTAAGAAAGAAATAGCAATAAGTGTCCAAGCAAGGTAGCAAGATAGTCACAGCAATCAGCACTTTGTGTTGTCTTCATGGTAGTTGTTCAGAGTATCAGATGCAGGCTTGATACCTTGTATAAACATAATTGGTTCAAGTCTTTCTTCTCATTGGACTAAGAGGAATTGGCTGTATGTATAGTCCAGTAGTCCCCAATAGTAGTGGGTTACGAACAGAGCTGGTAATGTCAGAGGATGTGGACTTGAACCTTTTATAGCTCAGCATATTCATATGGCTTTACTTTGATACCTCATGGTTATCCCTTTTGCTGGATGGTTAAGACCAAGTTTCCGTACTGATTTGGTGCTTTGGACAAATAATACAATGCCTTCCTCAGCCTTAACTAGAAAAGTAGTTCTGTAGAACAATAAATTAATACAGAAATATTTTGCCATAAGTATCAGATTCATGTAGTGCTTCATTTCTTACACAGTTCACCCTTTTTCTCCACAGCTTCCGCATCCATAGTTTTGATCAATCATACATTGAAAACATGCAAAAAATATATCTGCAGTGAGCACATAAGTTTTTCTCTATATTTTATTTTATATTTTATTGTATTTAATAAGAAATAACAATGTGACAGTTGCAAAACATGTTAGTAGTACGTTTCCAGTATTTCATACAATGCATATTGTTGTCCTCCTAGTAGTTATACAGAGCCCAGGGTGTAAATGTGACAATTTTTCTTTTTTTTCCTTTAAGAATTTTTTCTTTTATTTATCTTTTTTTTCTTGTTTCAGAACCTTTATTTGTTTATTCACTAATTTTTATGGCCGGCTCAGCAACACCCCAGGGCAGGGCTGGCGCAGCATAGGTGCCGGGGATCGAATCGCGGTCCCTGAAGCCGCCCATGCTTTCCCAAGCAGGCGCTTTAGACCACTGAGCCATCCCACATAGATATGATAATTTTTCTAATCATTATTTCTACAAAATATTTGTTCTTATTGAACTAAGGGAAAGTAGTTGTATACATCATCCAATGTTCCGTAATCACAGTGGGTTACTGGTAAAACTGGCAATAATGGAAGTTGTTGATTCAAGCATTTTACAGCTCAGCATGTTACAATTCCTGACCTAAAGTTATACTACAAAGCTACAGTGATAAAATCAGCAGGGTATTTGAAAAAACAAGCAAACAAAAAACAACAAATAGACCTGAGGTTCAGTGGAATACATTAGAAGATGCCGAAGCAAATAAGAACACACACATAGTCACCTCATCTTTGACAAAGGGACTAAACATGCTTACTAGAAGAAAGATGTCCTCTTTAATAAATTGTGCTGGAAAAACTGACTCTTCACATGCCCAAAACTAAAGCTTGACCCAGGTCTGTTACCATGCACTTAAGTAAAGTCAGAATAGATTAAAGATCTAAATATAAAAAGAGAAACACTAAATCTTCTGGAAGAGAAAGTAGGAAGAAATCTTGGAGACATCAGGGTAGGCAAAGAGTTCGTGGAGAAAAATCAAAATACGCATTTAATACTTGAAAGGATCAACACCTGGGACCTCATCTGGCTAAGAATTTTTTACAACTCAGAAGAAATTACCAACAGAGTAGAAGAACACCCACTAACTTTGAAATGATTTTTTAATAGTCGTAATACTGCCCTAAAGAACGTGATGTAAGAGCTATTTGCATAGAAATGATAGCAGCTGAGGTATCTGACGTCCCCTGCAGTTGATCCAAAGTGCACCAGAGGGAGTTGCCTAGATGAAGTGCAAGGACTCCCAGATTGTGCACAAGGACCTTGATCACTCGGGAAGTTTGCTTGCTATTCACAGGTGTGTTGAAATCAATCCCCTGTGGGTAGCGAGGAATTGCTGTAACTGAAAATAACAACGACTATGTCCACGACCTAATTATTGCCTATTTACTAGCACCAAGCAAGCGTACATGCATTCTCGGTACCCATGAAATCCAGTGTTCCTGCAACTTGATTTACAGTTTGTGCAGGAGTCTGCGTGACTGTCAGTTAGTAAGGTTGTTGACATTTCCGCCAAATCTATGGTGCTAGGCTTAATTCCTGTTTTGTTGGGTTTTTGCTGCTTTGGTGGTGCTCTGTGTGTGTGTGTGTGTGTATCCATCTACATGCCTTCTCCTTGTAAAATGACTCACTTTGCGGAATCATTTTCCACTGTCAAATAAATGAAGTTCTTGCTGCAGCAGCCATGTTTTGGCGTCATGCGTTCTAGCAGCTCTTCGAGGTGCTTGGGCCATGCTAAGCATAAAGCCAACCAGTTCCTTGCACTTGCGGAATGCTGCCATCTCCAACGGGGGTAATGCACGCAGCCATGGATAGTTGGTGCAGCATGTTGATAAACTAAAACTCTCACCACGTATGGATATGAAATTGATATCAGCTGGAGCATGGGGAAAGACTGGTGGTCAGACCTAAAGACCAAAGATCCAACAAATGGTGACCTCCTTAAAGATTGACTTCCGAGCTTGGTCATCACGCTTAGGGAGCCCGAAGAATCATTAACGCGACTACTACCAGAGGGCTACCTGATAAAGTTCTGTTCTACATTCACTCCTGCTTGCTATGTGACTCACTTTCCTATTGGTCCTGGACTTAATCAATACTACCTCAGCAATGGTGCTTGTGCCCTCATTGGTTGACCATAGTTTTGCCCCACCTCATGCCCGCCCAAGCCAGTCTCCATGGTTTTCACCTTAGACGCGCCTCACTGCATAGTTTTCCTCTACAAAAGTCCCTGGAAGATCATGGTCCTGGGAGACAGCCACTCGAGACGCCCCTCCTGTCGCTCTCTCAGACAGGAGCTTTCTTTCCCTCAATAAATATGTTCTGCTCATTACCTCCATTTGTTCCTAAAATCATTTGTTCAGTTTTAGAGAACACAACCTCGTCCCAGGTGCTTTTCTGGTTGAGAGATGAGTTTTTCCTGTATCATTTGGAGGTTCCCTACTGGAGGTCATCCAGGCCAGATCAGCTTTTTCTTCCGGTATCACTTACATGTACTCAACTATATGCTGAAAATTGATCACACGCACACACACACACACACACACACACACACACACATACACACACACACATGTAAATGCACATATACATATGCACATTCATGTAGATATATATATATGAATATGCATATCTGATGCCAATCTCTTCACATATATGATTGTGTATAACTATCTATCAACAATTTATTTCTTTAAGGAATATCGCTAACATCTTTATTTTTTAAAAATGTATTTAGTACAAGGTATACAAGATTTCACTATGTAGATCGGACTGCTAGTGCGTCTCCTGCATTTGGCCTCCCAAGCGCTGGGATTACAGGCATGCGCCACCATACCCAGGTGTCAATTTCCTTCTCAGTGGGCCCTGGGGTGGGCCTGGCAAAGCACAGTGGGCATCAAACACTGGCTCCTGCGCCTTCCTAAGCAGGTGTTTTCGTCCACTGAGCTATTTGGTTGACGCTCAATTTCATTTTTTTTTTTTTTGTGTGTGTGTGTATGTGTGTGTGTGAGTATGTGTGGCATTGTGCGTGTGAGTTGAGGCCCTCAGAACTACTAGTCAAGAGCTATAACCTCCAACCTTTTTGTTTTGATTTTAGATGTCGTTCTCTATGAGTCCGTGTGTAGCATTCTGGTTTCTTTGGATTGAATAAATTCTTCACCTTCTGCCAGCCTCTGCTTGGAACCCAGAGCAATGAGATTGCTCCTGTGGCGACGGTCCAGGCGTGTACCAAATCCTCAACTGCTTTTTCGTCCCATTTGTCTCCTCCATCTTATTTCTCCTTCCATCTCCAGATCCCTCTCCGACTTGCATAAATTCAACCTTCCTACTTCCTGCAACTTACCTTTCATTTGGCTGTTCGCTACTACTTTGGGTTTGAGACAGGTTTTCCTACCTTGCTGTCTTAGTCACTTTTCTCCCGTTGCTGGGTCAGATACCCAACACGCAAAGTGAAGGAAGGAAAGGTTCATTTAGCTCACAGTTACTGGAGGTTTCAGTACATCTTCGGCTCGCCCGGAACAGCAACAATCGCGACAGAGGCAACTGACCAGCCAGGGGAGCAGAGAGCAACAGCACGAGTCCGTCTGTCTGTCTCTCTTTTTAAATTATACCAGGCTCGCTGCCTCAGCCTATCCACCTTAGGCTATGTCCATAATCCCAGAAGTACTTAAAACACAAAATCCCAGGAACCATGGAACAAGTCTCGATCCACAGAAGTCCCCGCGTGATGATTGCATGAGGCTCTGGGGGAACAAATAGACATAAGCCATAACCCTTACTCAGGGTGAAACCCAGAACTTGCGATCCGCTGTCTCTGCCTCTGCCACCTGAGGAGCTGGAACTCAAAGGGGGACTGACCATTCCCAATGTGCCAAGATTTACACAACCAGGATGCTCCCCACGCAATGTCGTCTCTCTTTTTTTTTTTTTTTTTTTTTT